>NJRP01000723.1:53483-72286 GCA_003063835.1 Aphaenogaster floridana | reverse complement strand
ATATCTCGAAAACGAGAGCAGTTAGCCCTATAAGACCTATATAATTTTTTGTTCAGCATAAAGAATACTACTAGAAACCATCGTCAAATCGAGGGGCCCCGGAAATAACATTCTTGCCCAAGGTTCTATTAAAAAATAAAGGAGGTGGCGCCAAGCAATTTCCGTTGAGAATAATCAGCAATATATTTTTACCAGTTAACAACAAACTATATACACTTGTTGAGCGAATGTTGAGCAAAAATGTTAATAGTAAAGGTTCCGACACTGGATTGATTATATTAATTCCACCCGAATGTGGATGAGATGTTCGATGCGAGAATATACGCCGCGATACCACGAGGTAAGCACGTGTACAAAGGCCGGCAAAGCACGTACACTAAACCGTGCCGGTCCCTTGTAGCCTGAGTGAGAGTCTGTATTTGAGCGAAAGAAGGTTGAGAAGTCCAAAAATGAGTAGCACTTTGAACAGAACTGAATATAAACGTAAGAAAACAAATGTATAGCGCACGAACTACGTTAAGGAGAACACTTTGAGCGCAGAAAAACGTGAACGTGAGCAGTCGTTCGCGGCCAAAACAAAAACAAACATAGAAACGTGATGACGGCTTCGTCTTCCGAGACGCAAACGCGCACGCGCTCAGGTGTCGTTGGGTGTCCGGGTGGTGCTGCCACGAGCAGCCGCCGGTTGCAAGACGACTCAGCCGCGCTGTACACGGAATTCTCCAACATTTCCGCCCGCCATCAGCAAGGTTGCTGATGAGTGATGTTGTGATGATCCGGTTGAGGTATCGGCAGTGGTGAGAGCTTGGTCAACGATCTGGTGAGCGTGGTGGTGGCTGTCTTCAATGTCGCTACCCTAGCGAGTCCGTCCTTGCCCGGGTGGAATTCTAGGATACTGGCAAGCGGCCACTTGCATGGTGGGAACCGTTCGTCGGTGAGCAGGACGAGTGAGCCGACCTTGATGATATTCGATGCGTGATGCCATTTTAAGATTGACTGTTGACGTTGCAAGTAAGGTACATGAGCCGAATAAGGCCCACTTAATTAATTTTATTTTTTCAAAATTATTTTTGTGGGGATATTAAAATACAAGGTAAAAATTAAATCTTTATTTCAATCACTAACAAAAATAAAATATATTTTTTTCATTGAGTAAGTATAAAGAAGAAAACAAATATTTTTGTTAAACTCAGTTTTTGGGCCTTATTATATGCTTATGTGTGTTATAAGGCCCGAATAAAAATAAATTTGCAAAAACAAAAACCAAATATTTTATATTATATTAAAATAATTATTTTAATTTTAGCTTAGGTTTTAACATCACAGTTATTTAGTAATCATTTTTGGAAGTTTCTAGCCATTTATGTCGAATTTTAACTTCTTAAAATTTCTGATTTCTGCCACACTGCTTTTTGAACAGATGTTTAGTCACCTTTTGTGCTTTATAGTTTAAAGATTTCTTTCTTTGCAAGCTAGGAGTTGAGGAAGGTTTCGGGATTGGAGAAGATAATAATTTTTGTAATGGCCATATAAGTGGGCCTTATTTGATAAATAGTTCCTAAAAATATATTTAAGTATTCCAGAAAATCAAGATAAGAATTTGTTATTTTCTATAGCTAAGAAGTTAAATAATATTACAATAAGGTTATAACAAATCATAGAATAAAGTACACTTAATAAACTTTTTGAAATACTTACGATCTATGCAGCGGATTTTTACAAGAATGGCGTGCACATGCACTTCGTTGCAAAGTTTATGTCGTACTGAACAGACGTGTTGTTGCCGGTTTCAAATCCCCTTGCCTCTCCGCGCCGGTCCCTATGATAGATCTTTTAGGCATATACTCAAGGCTTAAAGCACCTTTTTAAGCGGTAAATTCAAAAATGGGCTTTATTTAATGCTGGGCTTTATTCGGCTCATGTACCTTAGTGAGCAGACCATTGAGACCAGAAGGTTTGAACCCTCTGCTGAATGAGCTGCCAGTGCGAGAGTCGTGAGACGGCCAGGTTCAGTAATAACGGTTCTGGCAACGTTGTGAGTGCACTTTCGATGAGAAAGTGCCCTGGAGTGAGCGCTGACACGTCTTGAGGGTCGTCGGTGAGTGATTCGAGAGATCGCGAGTTGAGAATGGCCTCGATTTGGGATAGCAGCGTGGAGAGTTCCTAGAACGTGAGCAATATTTCACTCATGGTGCGTCTGAGATGAAACTTCGTGGACTTTACGACTGCTTACCATTTGCCGCCCATGTGGGGAGCGGCAGGTGGATTGAACTTCCGCTGGCTGTTGTCGTGTGAGATGACTTGATGTTCTTGAGAGGTCTAGTTGAACAGTTGACGGAGAGCAGCGTCTGCACCGATGAAGTTGGTACCGCAATTTGTACAGGGTGTGAGCTATTCCCTGGCGCGCTGTGAACCGCCGATAAGTGGCGATGAACCCGTCTGTTGAGTAGTCGCTGACGGCCTCAAGATGTACAGCCGAAGTAGAGAAGCACACGAAGACGCAGATCCATCCTTTGTGTGTCTTTGAGCCTCGACCCTTCCATGTTTTGAGCGTGAGCGGTCCCGCGTAGTCGACGCCGGTGTGCAGAAACGAACGTGAGGGTGTAACCCGAGAGAGAGGTAGTTGGCCCATCAGTTGCTGGGCACGGATCCCCCTCTGCCGAGCACACACGACACATTATAGTTCGTGCGACTTTACGGGTGCTCTTTCTCCGAGGATCCAGTAGGATTGTCGGATGTGAGTCAAGGTGAGTTGAGTGCCTTCGTCTGGTATGCGTTGGTGAGCCTGTTCGATGAGCATGAGCGACAATCTTGAGTGCCGGGGTAGGATGGCTGGATGTTTGCCTTCCTGAGTGAACGCTGACTGGTTGAGACGTCCTCCAACTCGAATGATGCCGTGCCCGTCGACGAAGGCAGTCAGTCGAGTGAAGGGATAGCTGCGAGGCAGCGTTGAGCTTGAGTTGAGCATGGTGAGTTCGGATGAGAAATAGGCAGCTTGGGTGGCCTTTACCCAGAACTACTTCGCCTTATATATGTCATCAGATGGTATGACGAGAATCGGTGAGCCAAGTCTTCCTCGAAGTTTGAGTGCGATTCTGAAACAAATGGCCGTGAGACGAAACAATTTATTTAGGTAGGAGAACTTGTAAATGAGATCCCAATGATAATCAATGTTGGGTGCGGCGACGGTTAGTGAGATGCCGGCGCGAGTCTCATGCGCGGTGAGATCGTCCGACATTGCAGGTTGAACTGGCCATGAGTCTGTAGGTTGAGTCATCCATGGTGGTCCCGTCCACCATAGTGAGTGGTCGTCGAGTTGAGCCGTTGTGACGCCTCTTGAGGCTCAGTCTGCTGGGTTGCTAGCGCCGGGGGCATGTCGTCATTGAGCATCCGGAGTCAGTTCTTGAATTTGAGTGACTCTGTTCCTGACATAGTCCTTGCAGCGCGACGCGTGAGACCTGATCCACATGAGCGTGACTTGAAAGTCCGTCCACAGGTGAGTTGCTCTAATGTCCAGGTTTAACGTGGCTTGGACATATTTGATGAGTTTTGCGAGTAGCAGCGCTGCTGTGAGTTCTAACCGCGGGATAGTGAGCCGTTTGAGAGGTGCAACCTTTGTTTTGGAGCACACGAGGGACGTCTGGGCGCCAGTGAACAGTGAGCTTACGGTTATGTAGACGACCGCAGACATCGCGAGTTGAGAAGCATCAGAGAAGCCGTGTAGTTCGATCGTTGAGCTGCTGCGAGTGTTGACCCAACGTGGTAGTGAGAGCCTGGCCAGGCGTGTGAGATCTTCTCTGAGCGTGAGCCACCTTGATGAGATTTGAGACGGTAGTGTGTTGTTCCAGTTGAGTTTGTGTAGCCAGAGTTCTTGTAAAAGTATTTTTGCTCGAATAGTGACTGGTGAGATGAAACCGAGTGGATCGAATATCTGCGCCACTTCAGATAAGATGAGACGTTTTGTGAGCTTGCCCGTGTGAGCTGGAAATTTTGATGAGAACACGAACTTGTCTTCGTGTGGGATCCAATGGATTCCGAGTATTTTGGTTGCGCAATTGTCGAGTGATATCGTTGAGGTTAAAGAGCTCGCCGATGAGACTGCCGTGAGGAGATCTTGGTGTGTTGAGTACCACTTGGCTAGCGGGAATCCGCCCGCGTCACACAAGTGCCTCAGCTGGTGAGCGACTTCAATGAACTGTTCCAGTGAGTCTGCGCCTCCGAATATGTCGTCGACATATCTTCCGAGCTTGAGAGGTGGCAGTGCCAACGAGAACCTGTGCCCTTGGTCTTCTGCCAACTGAAGCAGGGTTCGAACTGCAAGGAATGGCGCTGCTTTCGTTCCGTAGGTGACGGTGGTGAGCTGGTATGTTACCGCGTTGAGCTGGTCGTCAATCCACAAGATTCTTTGTAGATCCCAATCGTCTTGGTGAACCTTCATCTGGCGGAACATTTTTGTGATGTCGGTTGCGAAGATGTGTCGGTGAAGGCGAATCCATATGAGAACGTCTGGGATGTTGAGCTGCAACTTTGCACCCATGTGCATGAGATTGTTTACTAAGTATCTCGATGTGGTGGCGTTTGAACCGTTGAACACTACTCGCATTTTTGTTGATGCGCTGTCAGGCCTGAGGACTCTGTGATGCGGCAAGTAGTAGTGGTTCGTTCCGCTGAGAGAGGTCGTTGATGCCTTGACCATGTGTCCGAGATCCTCGTATTCCGCCATGAAGCGCTGATAGAGTTCGCGATAACTATCGTCTCGAGCGTGTCGTCTGAGCATGTGGCTCAAACACCAATGAGCTGTGCTGTATGAGTCCCCCCGTTGTGAGATTTTCGCCTTGAGCGGGATGCGAACGATGCATCGGCCATTTGAATCTCTCGAGTGAGTCGTTCTAAAGTGAGCTTCGCATTCTGCTTCTTCAGGAGTAAGTTGTTGAGCTGCGTCCATTGGCGATTCTTCCTGGACCCAGAACTTTGTGAGCAATTCCTGCAGGAGAGTGCTGCGACGTAGCTGTGTGCACTGAGTGTGCTATTGCTCGAGCAACGTGTACTGGTCCAAGTACGAGCCAGCCGAAGATTGAGAGTTGCGCAATCGGCATCAACGGCGTACCTTTGATATGTTAGGTTTGATGATTTGTCCGTAATGATCTGTTCCGATGATGATGTCGATTGGCCGTGGTGTGAGGAAGTCTAAGTCAGCTAACTTGAGCTTTTCCAAGTGTGGCAAATGCTGCATGGAGGCCTCGAAGGACGGTAAATTCGACGTTACTGTTCTCAGGATGTGAGCTTGAACCGTGACTGCGTGGGGAGAGTGAACTGACCTCAATGTGAATTGAGCGACGCCTCGAGTTTGATTGTGTGCCGGAGATTGTTATCGAAGAACAATGAACGTTGAGCTGACGAATGAGCTGTTCTGTTGCGAATGTTAATTCCGATCCTGGATCAACCAGGAGTCGTACTTATTGAGTGGCTACTATTGAATCGACGTGAGCGAGAGCTGTGGCGAGCAGTGTTGAGTGAGACAAATTGAGCTGTGCTGCTGAGTTGACGATTGCACCGAGGGTCTATTGAGCGGGCGCTGATGAGCTGGAGCTACCTGCGGTTGGTAAGCGTACGTGAGATGGTTCTTCCGGCGGGTGAGATGGTCGCTGGTCAATTTGCAGCGGAGTGAGCCCTACCTTGAGCCTTGCCGCAGCGCGTTTGAACACGGAATACGCTCGACACGCCTTGAGATGCACCGTATCCACGAAGTACTCGTGAGCCATGAGCGAATCCGGCCACGTGGCTTCGAAATACGCGTGCTCTTTGAAGAAGGCCTTGTACAGATCCTCTACGTGAGCAATCTGAGCATTCAGCTCTGCGAGTGAATACTCAGCAGGGTCGTCCGGCAAATGACTGCGTGCCTCCATGAGCATCATGAGTCGACTTATTTGAGTTTGTACCTTGAGCGTGAGCTCAGCTGAAAGTCTTACCGGTAAGGTGAGTCGTGACAATTGTCTCATACTCACATTCTCTGCAGTCGGCACTGTTAACTGCAGAGCCGGCACCGGTGAGCTTTTTCCGGATGTTGACGTTTCGCTCGCCATGATGAGCTGCGCACGTGAGTTCGTGATGAGAGGTTCACACGAGGAGCGAGTGAGACGCGACACTCTAAGTACTACGCACAGCGTGAGCGAGAGAAAAAAATTAATGTTATTCTCGCACACGCGAGGAGCGCGATCAGAAATTCGAAACTTGAAGTGAGTGTGAGAGAGGCTCGACACACAACTTCGCCACGTGTGAGCGCACGATGAGAAATTTAAACAAGGAAAATTCACTAGAGTTGTTGAAAACGCGAGAAATTGTAGAGAGACACGATTGTCGCTGCGAATGCAAGAGAACGAAAGTTCGAGCACGCGTTGAGAAGTTCGATAGTCACCGCAAGTGCGAGTCGTTCGCGGCCAAAACAGAAACGAACATAGAAACGTGATGACGGCTTCGTCTTCCGAGACGCGAACGCGCACGCGCTCAGGTGTCGTTGGGTGTCCGGGTGGTGTTGCCACGAGCAGCTGCCGGTCGCAAGGCGACTCAGCCGCGCTGTACACGGGATTCTCCTACAGTATTGTTGTGCCGCTGCGCCCTTGCGCTCCTTCGCGTCGGTGTCGGTCGGGCTTAAGCCGGCTGACCACGGAAGATCGATATCGCAAGAAGAGCGATCCTTGACGACGAGCGGGTGAAGTCGGATAAACAGCGAGTTTCGGGTCGGTCTTTCGAAAGAGATTGGGCGCGTTCAGCAGATTACAACCGTTGCAAAGCGGTTGAGCGAGTGATCACTGAGCGCTTAGTGATACAGATCGTGTCTGCTGAACGGACTTCTTGCAGAGTGCATAGCGTGTCACGTGATCTTGCACTTATTTTTCTAATGTAACCTCTCAGTGCGTTTACCTGTTTACTAATAGCCTAGCAAAAAACGGAATCAATCAAGGAAATCGAAAAGTGCAGACAAGTGAGTTTTCGAATAGGGATAATTTAATAGGATAATTTTATAGCCAACGGTAATCCCCTCTTCCTTGGATTTCCATAAAAGACGTTTCCGTCAAACTTTCAACTTTATTGCGCATCACGGAATGTATAGTTAACACTATACATTTGAATGCCGTGACTTTCGGAACTTATTTTCTCTGATTTTTCAATTGATTTTCTCCAAATTTACACTGCTGTTTGTTTTTACACTGCTCACATGGGTGCCGCCATATTGCTTTACAACATGTTGCGCTTGGGTAGCAGAGAAAATTTCTGATGGAAAAAATGGCGTCTGCTCCCTAAACATGTTGAGTAACCGTAACTGAGCGGAGTGCGTTCAGCAGACACTCACCCAACAGTTGTACAACAGTTGTGTCTGCTGAACGCGCCCATTGTCGCGCGCGAGAGAGCTTGTAACGAGAGAGCTAATTAAAGGCTACACTACTTTTGTAATTCTGGTGTTTTTCTTTTCCTCCGAGAGCGTATGCACGACGTGTGCGCGACGAGTGCGTGAGCGAGTGCGGGAAGCGTTGGAGCGAGAGAGCGGCCGCGAGTGCGGGCGTGCGGCGGACGCAACATTTTTGTCACGTCCGCCGCACGCCCACACTCGCGACCGCACTCTCGTTCGAAAGCTTCCCGCACATGCTCACGCACACGTCGCGCACACGCTCGCAGAGGAGAAGAAGAATACCAGAATACAAAAGAAGTGTAGCCTTTAATTAACTCTCTCGATACAAGATCTCACGCGCGACAATCTCTTTTGAAAGACCGACCCGAAACTCGCTGTTTATCCGACTTCACCCGCTCGTCGTCAAGGATCGTTCTTCTTCTTTCGATATCGATCTTCCGTGATCAGCCGGCTTAAGCCCGACCGACACCGACGCGAAGGAGCGCAAGGGCGCAGCGGCACAACGGTATTAACAAGATTAAAATATTCTAAAATCCCTTTATTTTCAATATTATATATTAATTCCCAGGGTTGGGAAGTATCTCGTTACTTGTAACGAAGTTACAGTTACAGTTACTTTTTTCGGTAACTCTAACTTAACTTTGTTCTTTTTTCTCCATCTGTAACTGTAACTTAACTCAGTTACATATTTTCGGTAATTAGTAACTAATTTAATAGTTACATTAATAGTTACTTTATATATATTTCAAACTTTTAGCAATTGCATTGGGCGGCCTTGCGTTTGTGCATAAACATCATTATCGACACTTTACAATCCAATGCACATGCTCCCAATTGCTCTCGACATGCGACACAACTTACAAATGGAAAGAAGAAAACAAAAAAAATTTTTTTTAGATAAAAATTTTTTTAGAGCTGAGCGTTGAATGGCGGCTGAAAAGAATGACCACGACGGCTTGCGCCGCCACGGAAGACTCGCAGCAAAGAAGATCCGCGGGAGGCCAAGGCACGGGACCGAGCTCGGATCTCGGCACCGGCGCGAGAACACCAAGCGTTCACCTCGCCCAGGCCCGGCACGTCAGCCAGACCCGCTTCCCGACCAAACCCGACACGTCCCGCTCCTCAGAGCCAATCCTTATTCCGAAGTTACGGATCCAATTTGCCGACTTCCCTTAACTACATTAGTCTATCGACTAGAAGCTCTTTACCTTGGAGACCTGCTGCGGATATGGGTACGAACCGGCGCGACACCTCTAAAAATTTTTTTAGATGAAAATTTTTTTAGGTAAAATTCTATTACAAGTTAAATAACAATCAAGCTCGTGTATGCAAAGCAAAATAAAAAGGTTAGAGGTCAAGAGACGAGCAAATAATTACACAAAGATGTAAACTTTAGATAAATAAATAAATAAATAATTTTATGTCAATTGATTAAATGTTTCGACTGCACAGAGTCTTCTTCAGTATAAAATATTAGTCACATTCGTATAAAAATAAAAATAAAAATAAACATAATTGAACTAAAAAATGTGAAATTAAATTAATAGTAGTTATAAATATAAAATTCCACTAGCAAGGGAAGCAATAAAATGGTAAGAGGCCATACCGAAACTATCACAAAAATGACATGTCAAAGTTCTTATGTGATAAAATGTGGAGGTTGAGATGTTAATATCCGCGTTAACCGTCATTGTTGTAATAAAGCTAGAGTAGTCGTCCTTTGGTGTAAAAATCATGTTATTAATTCTTCGTTCGAAAGCGAGAAAGAATAGAGTCCATTCAGAATAAATTCAAAAGGGGGGTAGAATCCGAAAAGAGACAGTCAAATGTAGAAATAAAATTGTTAAAGATCTGTAAAATAATTGAAAAGGGCCAGAAGTAATAAATTATTCTCTCTCGTATAATAATTAAATAGGTAAAAAGACGAACATGGAATTCAATGTCCTTTTGAATGATTAAAAATTTGAAGTCAAGTGAGAAAGAAGAGAAACTTACAAAACATGGTTAAAAATATACAAAGAACTATTGATCAGTATGGAATAGTGAAGCTAACGGTGTAGCTTCTTAATGGTTTGACAATCACAGATATACAGATATTAGAATAATAAGACTATCACGAATAAACAGATCGCTTCAAAGGTGACAGATGTTAAAATTGTATATAGATGTTTATAATCAAACGTTAAAACTTTTTAAATTATTTGTTCGCTAGTTCGTCAAGAATATTAAAATAGGCACCGTCTGACATTTCAGTATCTTTATTATTATTAATACCGTTTTTTGTTCTTTAATAAAAATCATTTTGGAAACAAGTCTTTTATAGAAATTACGTTCAGTGTCTAAAATTATCGGGTTATCCCAATCAAACGTATGATTAAAATTCGAGATATGTTCGGTAATAACTGAATGTTTAGAAGGGTCCAATTTAAAGTTATTCATATGTTCTTTAATCTCGTTTTAAGTTTTCTCTTAATCTGTCCGACATATGACGCATTACAATCCTTACAATGAATCTTATATATAACGTTGTTGTTAGAAGTGACGAGATTTCTATCTTTATGACACTTAACAAAAGTATTAAGCTTATTCAGACAACAATACCCTAAAGGGGCCCATTCACAATCAATTATTTTGCGCAACATTGCCTATTGCGCAAAATAATTGATCGTAAATGGGATTGATTGACGGTTTGCGCAACTGTTGTGTAAGATCAAAACCTTCCTGATATTTTTGGCACAACACGCCTGTTGCGCAAATCATTTGTTTCATGAGTGGTGGTGTTGCACAAAGCCAGTTAGAACCTGACAAAGTGTACGTACGTATCTGCGTGGCTAGAGTCGTAGATAATCAGAGGGGCGACATTCAAGCTGGCCACACACACTTTCCGTAAGACGTAACAGTAAAGTTTCGACCAATTGCGTTGCTCGATTCGGCCGTCCGTATCGAGCAACGGACGAATCGAGCAACGCGATTGGTCGAAACTTTAGTGGCCAGCTTCACGGTCGATATATCGAAAGCCGCTATTTTGTTTCCAATATAGGTGCTTATAAGGAGACGCTAAATGAGGAAGATTAAAGCGATAACCACTCTGACGAAGTGAGCACACCAAGAACTGTACGCAACTAAATTTTGCACAATAAAATGTTAGCGTGTGTGGAATTTTACTTTTTGCAACATTATGTTGCGCAATTACTTTTTGCGATTGATCGTGAATGGGCCGCTTAACAGAAATTCATTTTTGTCAATTAGTGAAGCTGTAATTTCAGAAACATTCTTTACATAAGGTAAAACTAAGAATTTTTTTGTGAGAGAGTCAACAGCAGTGTTAGAATGGTTCTCAGAAACCGCTTCTTGGTTACATTTAGATTTATTATTCATTAGTGTTTTTATTCGTGTGTTGATTTTATTAAAAATTAAATCGATCGGGTAACCGTTGTCTAACAATAATCCTATACAATATTCTATATTCTTCCGCTGGTGTAAAGGGTGGGATAGTAAGATGGCTCTATCTACTAGATTATATATTGTGCCTATTTTATGGCATAAAGGATGTTTTGAGAAAAACGAAAGAATTCTTCCTGAGAAGGTATCTTTTTGGTACCAACCTATAAAAATCTTATTATCCGACACAGTCAGTAAAAGATCGAAGAAACTCAAGCTTCTATTGGTTTCGTGTTCAATGGTGAATTTAAGTCTGTCATGATAATCATTAAAAGAATCGAAAATATTGTCAATGTGTTCTCTGGGTGCCACCATCAATATGTCGTCAACATATCTAAAATATATGGAAGGCTTACAGTTAAGAGAACTCAATACTCTCTCTTCTAGATCTATGGCCTCTTACCATTTTATTGCTTTCCTTGCTAGTGGAATTTTATATTTATAACTACTATTAATTTAATTTCACATTTTTTAGTTCAATTATGTTTATTTTTATTTTTATTTTTATACGAATGTGACTAATATTTTATACAGAAGAAGACTCTGTGCAGTCGAAACGTTTAATCAATTGACATTAAATTATTTATTTATCTAAAGTTTACATCTTTGTGTAATTATTTGCTCGTCTCTTGGCCTCTAACCTTTTTATTTTGCTTTGCATACACGAGCTTGATTGTTATTTAACTTGTATTTTTCACGCAGGCCTTTCAATGCGTCACAGAAATTTTCCTTTTAAGTACCATCCTTATAATTTTAACGTTATCTCTCATCATTTTGGAGAATACGGAGTTTTATTATTAAGACAATGGATCGAATTGAATTACATATTAGTGAGAGCCATATCAAAGTTACAATTTTTGAAATCTTGCAAATTTAATAACATCGTCCCCTCACATCTTGAACATTATTCTAAATTAAACATCCAATTAGAGCATCGTAGATCCAATATAAAACTAGAAAACTTGCTTCGTGAGCATAAAATTAAAATATTACAAATTGTAATTTTTTATTTACACAGAGTTATTGACAGAATACATAAAGATCTAGCGTCCCGCGAAAAAAAATTTAATATAAATTTAATAAGGGTTTAATATAGTTCGGCAAGGGTATAATTTTCTCGCCGTAGCGATGTGGTTGCAAAGGTGCGACGACAATATGTCAATTAGCTGTCGCTCGAGATAGTTCACGACATTGCAAGAAAAAAGCGATTTGTGCATGCAAGGCAAAAGCGACTCACCGTATGCTGAGACGACTCGTGGGTCTCCTTGGATTATCCGTCCAATGGTTTGGCTAGCGATCCGCATGCAGACGATTAGTAGGCGAAAAAATATAGCGTGCAAGGCGTGCAAGATAATCCACACTTAAGTTATTGGCACCCCGCGATAACACTGAATTGAAGCAACGGCCTTTCGTTCTCAATGTAACTTCAAGGCAGAATATCCAGTAACGGACGTCCGACAGCTTTGAATTGTAACCGGCGAGTGCCTTGTCTGCAAATTAGAGCACGCGGCATTTACTTGTTCCCCAAATATTTTGGAGATGTCCTCGCTGACTGACGGATGGCAGCACGTTACGGTGAGCTGCGAATACAAGTGCGTTGCCAGATCGACGTCAACCAACGAGATTATCGACTTATCGATAAAAATAATTCAATTCAAATAATCATGCAATTAAACTGCAAGCAACACAAAAAGGAGTCGATTAAGACTCTCGCAACTAATACTACTCTTAAATTCTAATAAACTATTTACAATAATTAAGGTTTTGGTGAGCGCCGAACATACCGCCCACCAAAAATGCGCAGTAATTTTTCCCTTTTACGAGGGCTTCGCAGATGAGCTGTCCGTTGGCAATGGACAGAGCTTCACCAGTGGCCGCGTGAGCAGGCCTTCAGCCGTTCGCACCGTAGCTACTCGAGATATTCCATCGCGACCCGGGTGTAATTACGTGACTCGACCCCGCTTCCATCGCAATGGAGGCGCATTGGCCTCTTGAACTAGCACCAACGCACCCGCAGCGAGGGGTGTAACTTGTTTCAGCCACTTGGGGCGTTGTTGAAGCATCTGGAGATATTCCATTCTCCATCGCTGCCAAAAGTCTTGGAGCATTCGTTGAAGAAGCTGCCATCGATCGAGCCGCCTCATCGGCGTAGTCGAGAAATCCGGACCCGGCAGAGCGACGAGCGGCTCGGTCGTAAGGAAGTGTCCGGGCGACAGGACCTCGAGATTGCTCGAATCCGCACTCAAAGGACACAGCGGCCTCGAGTTGAGTACAGCTTCGATCTGAGAGAGCACGGTTTAAAACTCTTCGACCGTAAGCACTTGTTCACCGACGACTCGGTGAAGATGAGTCTTAAACGACTTCACTCCAGCTTCCCATAGGCCCCCGAAGTGAGGCGCGGAGGGAGGGTTGAATGACCACCGAATCCTTTCCATCTCTGAGGCCTGCTCCATATGCTTGGCTAGTTCTCGTTGGGCACCTATAAAATTTCTCCCGCAATCGCTGAAGATAAGGGAGCAACGACCCCTATGAGCCATGAAGCGGCGTAGTGCGGACAGAAAGGCATCCGTGGACAACGAAAACACCATCTCCAGATGCAGTGCCTTGACGGCGAAGCAGACAAACACGCAAACATAGATCTTGAATGATTGAACTCCGCAGGACCTTCGAGGAGTGACCATGAACGGCCTTGCAAAATCGACTCCCGTAACAGAGAAAGGCTTGGCCTGATTAACTCTCTCTGCTGGTAAACTAGCCATTGGTGGTTGCACGACACAAGGGTTGTTTCTGAAACATTGGTAACATCGCGAGAGGCATCGCTTGATAGCGCGCTGCAAGCCCGACACCCAGAACCTCTGACAGAGCAAGTACTGTAACGTTCGTCGATCCGGATGGAGATTCTGACGATGAGTGTGCTCAATCAGCAAGTCGGTAAGCCGATGCTTGTTGGGCAACAGTACGGGGTGTCGTGATTCGTACGGCAGCTGAGCGTTGGACAGTCTACTGCCCACCCTGAGAAGCCCCCGCGGATCGAGGAATGGCGCGAGTTTACGAATTTCCTTTGAGACCTTTGTGCGTCTGCGCAGGTTGGCGAGATCCTGAGCGAAGCAGTCCGCTTGAATCACCCTAACGAGGACAAGCAAGGCAGAATACTCCTCCGATTGATCGACAGCTAGAGTGGCAGGCACCGACTTTTGCCGAGATTAATTGAGAAAGCGCAAACAGTACGACACTATGCGACAAATCTTAGAGAGCGACGAGAATCTGTAAAACAGCCCATCAAACTTGTGCGGAGGGTCAGTAGAAAGGAATGCTGTGGTTGAAGCAGCCTCCGTTTCAACCGGCGCAACCAATTCACCCGAATGAATGCTTGAGTCATTACGAGGGTCAAAATCCTTCAGCCAGTCAGGTCCCGCCCACCATAGGCGAGAGTCCACGAGCTCGCGAGGAAACAACCCGCGTGAACAGTGATCTGCCGGGTTAGACTTAGTCCCGACATGACCCCACGAAACGTCGACGGCATCGTCTTGGATGCGCGCAACTCAATTACGAACAAAGGTTTCTAACTTATGTGGAGGCGATCGAATCCAAGCCAAGACGATCATGGAGTCCAACCAAGCGTAGAATGCGTCGACAGAATACGAGTCCTCCAAGGTGAGGCGAACGAACCGTAGAAGATTCGACAAAAGAAGAGCTCCGAACAGTTCTAGCCTAGGCAGCGAAAGAGACTTGAGGGGAGCGACCTTCGATTTTGCCGCAAGTAGTTGCGTGTACCTGGCGTCTCGCGTAACAATACGCAAGTAAATGACGGCTCCGTAGCCTCGCTCGCTCGCGTCACAGTAGCCGTGTAGTTCCGCGCGAACAACGTCCCGATAGGCGAGAGATCTGGGCACGCGAACGGAGTCGATTTCCGGCAGTTTGCGTTTGTAACGTTCCCACTGTTGGCAGATCTCGTTGGGAGGCTTCTCGTCTCAGTCTAGACCTAGCGTCCTCAACCATTGTATTAGCAACTTCGCCGCGAAAGTAAGTGGCGCTAGGAAGCCCAACGGATCGAAAACGCGAGCCATCTCCGACAGAATGATGCGTTTTGTGCAATCACGATTGAGAGACCGCACTCGAAAGCCGAATTCGTCATCGCGAGCATGCCAATAGAGGCCGAGCACCTTGATAGAATCGTCGTCAAGAGAATCAAAAGAAAGCATCGACTTGCTGCAGTGTTCGGAAGGGATATCTGCCAATACCGACGAGTGGCTACTAGCCCACTTCCGTAACTCGAATCCGGCACCCTGCAGCAGGCTACGCAACTGTCCCGTTAATTCACGCGCCTCATCTACGCAATCGAGACTCGCCACGATATCATCAACGTAGAGAGACGACCGCAAGGTACGCGAAGCTAGCGGGTGGCTGTGTCTCCCTTCTTCCGCAAGCTGCATCAGGCACCGAATCGCTAAATACGGCGAAGGAGTGACACCGAAAGTCACTGTTGTTAATCGATAGTCCGCAATGGGTTCGTCCTCCGAGAAGCACCACACGATTCTTTGATAATCCCGTTGAAGGGGGTCTATCGAAATCTGACGGAACATTTGCTTGACATCCGTGGTGACTGCTATCGCTCCGCGTCGAAAGCGGAGCAAAATTGCGACAATTTCTTATTGGAGCTTCGGTCCGCTCAGCATTGTTCGATTGAGTGACAGTCCGTTGGTTGCTTGCGCCGACGCGTCGAACACGACTCTCAATTTGGTTGACTCGCTTTCGAGTTTTATCACGCCGTGATAAGGCAAATAGTAAATCGGTCCGTCAGCGGGAAACGGTTGAGGTACCCGCTCCATGTGACCGCAATCAAGATAGTTTCGCATGAAGTCTTGATATTGCCTTTGGTAATCTAACTCTTTCCGGAATCGGCGTTCTAACGATCGAAACCGATTTAATGCGATTGGCCGCGAGTCAACGAAGCGAGGCGACTCTTCAGCAAACGGATACGACACGACAAAACGCCCGGAAGAATCGCGACAAGTGGTTTCAGAAAAGATGGATTCGCAACGCTTGTCCTCGGCGGACAACGCAACGCTGTTCGGGACCTCCTCCACGGTCCAAAAGCGACGAATGGACGCGTCAAGGGTCCCAAGTGTAGTGACGAACGAATGCACGGGCTTGGTGCGCGAAGTCGAGACCGCTCCCATGATCACCCAACCGAATATGGTATTGAATGCGTCCGGTTCGCCCGATTTATCCTTTCGGTGACCGTCGCGCATAATCGACACGAAATTTTCGGCGCCTAATAGGATATCTATAGAGCCAAGTTGATAGTATTCGGGATCCGCAAGAGACAGCCCCTGGAGATGCGGCCATTCTCGCAATTCCGCACGTAAATTAGGTAGCGGCGACGAAATCTTTGTTAAGATGGTGGCTTCCAAGGGCAACCGAAAATCGCTGCGACCCTTAACGCGAAGAACTAACGAGGTTCGACCCTTGGTGTTTGCGGCTTTGATATCGCTGATACCCAAAACGATAGAACGACACGGAGTACGAGTGAGGCCACTTCGCTGAACGCAGCTGTCCGTCACAAAATTAGATTGACTGGCGCTATCCAAGAGGACTTGCACTGGAAAGAAGCTCCCGGAGGCATCGGCCATTTCGGCTTGAACCGTGGAGAGCAAGACAACTGAGTTAGAGCGCGAGATGGTAGCCATAGATATTACCGACGCTTCAGAAGAAGACGCCGTGGTGACGTTCGACGAGGTGACATCCTTGGTGGACGACGAGGCATGCGTCTCCTTCTGCGCACTGGAGTCGCCCTTTGGAGCGAAATGCAACAATGAGTGATGTAGCTCATTGCATTTGCGGCAACGCCATTGAGAGGGACAGCCACTTGCCCGGTGTCCTGCCTTGAGGCAGTTAAGACACAGTCGTAGCTGTCGAGCCGTCGCATGCCTGTCCCTTTCTGCAAGCTTGAGGAAGGCAGGGCATTTGACGAGGGGATGCGATTGGTTGCACTGTAGGCACGAGACTTCGTTTGTCACGAACGTGGATGTGACAGATGATTTCGCCGAAGAAGTCTTAGAAGGCTTGTCGCTAGATTTTTTGGGCGGAGACTCGATAGACAGCGAAGCAAAAACTCGGCAATACTCATTCAAGAACTTCATGAGCTGCTTAAAACGAGGTATTTCCGTCTTACGATGTTCCGCCTCAAATTTCTCGCGCAACGAAGGCGTAAGTTTTCCAAGCAAAACATTCAGGAGAATGAAATCCTTCAAATCTACTGGGAATTCCACCAACTCTAAGGCGCGGAGATTCTCACTAAAGGTGTCGAGCAATTTGCGTAGTGACTCAGCGGAATCCATCCTCAGCGGTTTCGCGCCCGCGACTGAGTTCCAATAATGGGAAGCTAACTTGTGCTTGTTTTTATATCTGCTGACCAACGTGTCGTAAGCGATTGAATAATTATCATCTGACAATGGCAGGTTGCTTATGGCGCTGAGCGCGTCGTCACTCAACAAGGAAATCAGATACTGAAACTTCTCTGTATTTGTGAGCAGTGAATTCTTATGAATGGACGTATTAAACAACGCGAAGAAAGATGGCCAAAGAGCAAGATCTCCGGAAAACGGCGGTATCGAAATCTTTGGCAACTTAAAATTTGATGTGGGTGCCGTCTCTCTCGGAACGACAGTCGAAGAAGCGTACTTTCGATAAATCGATTTGATTTGGTAACGCTCTCTATCAAATTTTGCTCGGATTTCATCCTCCGTCCTAAATTCAGAAGATCCATCCTGAATTATCTTCAAGTGCATCCCTTCGAAGTCCTGCGCGATACGCTCTACATCCACGTAGCATTCGAGAAGAATCGCCCTCTCTGCCTCATCTGAGGAAGCCCTTAAAGCGATGGCATGAATTTCCGACATCCGCTGTACGCACAGCTCGCGTTTAGCCCTTACAGCTTTATCCATCTCGATTGACGAATAAAGCGAGCGCAGCCCGAATTAAATGCACTAATCAATGCGAGTGTCGACGACAACGAGAGGTTGACCACCGCCGGGTCAATCAAGATCGATAGAAAAGCGACACTGCACCAAAGTAACGAGCTGCGTTCCACTGACAAGCGAAAGCGAGCTAGATTCACGAGTTTCGAGAAGGACGGAAAATAAAAAGCAGGAGAAAAAAATTATGTCTGACTATTGTTTAAGACGAGCGCGCAACAAAGGTATCCCCCGGTACGGTGCAAGCGGCAAAAAACACGCTCACGTGCCACGAGAATCGAGAGCGGAGCAAGTTTTCACAAGTGTTAATATTGCATAATTAAATTAAACAATATCAGGGCGCATAAATCCTATACAATACGTTGTTAAAATACGAACATAATTATACATAGCATTGATGGCCCGCTCAAATTGAATATCGCTCCGCAATGTTGAAAATAAACGGCTTAATGCGTCCGCAATTATTGACACTCAAAATAACCGAAGGATCGGTAGACCGAGTTTACTTCATCGAGCATCATTGCTCGGCTCAAGGTGAGAGGAAAGAAAAAAAACCCGCGAGATAAACAAAAGACAAGCAAGTCACGATCGCAGTGCTAACGACTATCGTGGTAATTTGCAAATGTTAGCAAGATTAAAATTTACAGAAATTGTAATTTAATGCAAACTAGATCAATTATACGAAATCGACACAAATGCGGTACGGCTAAAACGAACCGAATGCCGTCTGCCGTGCGCAAAATTTTGAAATTAATTATTTGAATTAATTAAATCCGGCTCGAAGGACCAATGTTCGGCAAGGGTATAATTTTCTCGCCGTAGCGACGTGGTTGCGAAGGTGCGACGACGATATGTCAACTAGCTGTCGCTCGAGATAGTTCACGACATTGCAAGAAAAAAGCGATTTGTGCATGCAAGGCAAAAGCGACTCACCGTATGCTGAGACGACTCGTGGGTCTCCTTGGATTATCCGTCCA
>NJRP01000722.1:61923-74237 GCA_003063835.1 Aphaenogaster floridana | reverse complement strand
AGAAAGCTTTGTGAACCAACTAAAATGAGGAAGCAATATGCAAGTTTCTACTTGCACACTTAAAAACTATGAGAAAGCAATGTGCAAGTTTCTACTTGCACACTTTTTACCTCTGCAAAAGGTTCTTTGCGTGTACAATATATTATAAGAAAAATGTACAAATTGAATTACATTTACTACCTCGTCTTTGATTTGCTCATCTCTGGTGCTGTTAAGTACGTCGTGAATGGTTGTGCCGATCTCTTGCGACTGATCTTTGCCAGTCTCACAGGCCCACACAAGTAGCGCCAGTTTTATAATGTAAAACATCGTGCCGAAGAACAGATCATTAATAAAATGTTTATTTAAACCGATGAACAACCCATCATGCCACTGCACTATATAGCGGTACAATATAAATATGAATTCCGAAAAAGTTAGAAGTATCGTAGCAAGAAGATGTAAGCTGAAGATCTTATTCAGCATTTGTACTGTATCACTGATTATCAGATGTTGTTTCTTTAGAATCTTAAGCTTCATTATCAGGAATGGATTTCTCTGCTCGTAAGAAATCAATTTGGGAACATATGGTTTATCGTTCATCAGGTGTTTTTGCATGCGTAGAAGATTATTGTTAATTTCCTTAAAACAGGCCTTTAATATACAAACGCAGTTTATATATAGCATATCCATTTGAAGCGTCAGTAGAATTGGGTATATTGAAATTATCGCAAAAACGATTTGGTTGCGCGTCTTGATGAAATATCTGAGAAGTTGGCTAAAAACATAGAAAAAACAGAAGATGTCCTTGGTGTGGATTAATCTGGATAACTTCTTGTACGATTGTGGGGACAGTCTTGAAGAGACCTCCATTATGGTCTGGAGTAAGCGCATTCGCGGACTGCTTAAGATGAGCGTAATGAATGCTACAGAACCGGTCAATATACAATAGCAGTCAACCTCAAGAGACCTGGTTACCTCTTCAAAATTGATCCTTACAGTAGTATTAAAGTTATAGCAGAGTGTCAATTCGTAAATACATATAGCGCAGGTAATTGCAATCGATAAGATGTAATATGGTTTTGAAGTTTCGAAGATTGAATTGTTGATCTTGTACGGGAATATCCCAAGAATTCGGCAAAAAGTGAAGCAGGGATACATTAAAGTTTGAAAGTCTGTGGCATGGAAAAGCCATTTCTTTCGCATTTTGCCTTTAACTCGTTTCTGGAATTTCATACTGAATATGAATAGTGAAATACCATGTATGGGTGAACAATAATCTAAATCATATAAAAGTATCAACTCATCAAAAATTATTAATTCATTATCAACATACTTTGGTATTAATGCGAGAGTGATTGCAAAAAGATTCTTTTTTTTTAAGTTTAAAGTTTATTTTTTCACTGCAAATGTGTAAATGTTGACATAAAATTCTACTTTTTTATCTACACTTAACAAGTTCCAATTTAACACTGCGAGCAATTGCCGCGACGAAGAGTGAGGCATTACTCGATCGTATGTTAGTCGTGAAGTAACCATGGCGCTCTTCTATCTGTTAATGTAGCACTTAATGCAATAACGTATAATTGCTGACAATACATTAACCTGATACATACCTTAATACATTTATCTAAAGTAGGAAGCATTGACTGTAGAGTATGCAAAGATGAGTGATTTTTAAGGATTAATTAATTATAACTTCTTGATTCCATACCATATGCACATTTTCATTGTGCGTATAGGATATTGGAGAAACATCTGTTCTTTTTATCAGAACTTCGAGATTTAATATTTTTAATTTTATAAACTTACGCTTACGCGCACCGTAAATTTAAATAAAAAATATTCAGTATATCGTATAATTTAGTACTGAAGAGGACTCAAATTAGAGTCGAAACGTTTACTTTGTATTTGTATATTCATATTGTACATTTAATAAATAAATGATTTGTTTCGCCTCGACAACGGCGTTGGCTCACATTGGCATTTATTGAATCGTCTTTGATTTTATATCTGAGAGCCTTACTATCATTAATATTTAGTTTCAGTATATCTGTTTAATTTGATTAATAATGTGATTGATATTTATCTTTTGAACTTAGTTCATAATTAATCGTAAATGTTATAATTAATTGTATAATGTATATGGTACTGTATGGTACTGTATAATGTATATGTGGTGTATGATTAATTGTAAATGGTATAATTTATTGTAAAACGTTTTTGTGACTTTATTGAAATATAATAAAACACATTTTCTTAATTTTTAAATAATATTATACACCACAATACTATTAAATTGTGCTGGGCCTATTTTGAAAAATATTGATAATCCTAGTAGGAGACGAAAGAATAATAGATGTAATGCTAATGAATTGAGTTATGGGGTAATATAAGAGCAATGCTATTATCTTGATTAAAATTCATGTAACGGTTTAGATTAGAATTGGCTTGTGTATATATAATATCAACTTTTTCAGCTGATGAAATTAACAAGTATGATATTTTGTATGAACAACAACTTATTTGAAGGTAACTATTCTATTGTAATTGTGTAATAACAAAATATACCGAAATAAACATTATTATTTTGTAATGATATGATTATGATGTAATGATCACATTACATCTTCGGAAAATTTAATCGTATTATTATTGATAAATTAAACTCAAATTGCAAACAATATGAACATAATGAATGCTGTTTTCAGAGAAATTAAATATTAAATCCATTTTAAGTAATTATATTATCTTCAATGAAAAATGATATTTGCTTTTATTTTTTATATTACTTTTCATTTTTTTTTAATTAAAAAATGACAGGACTTTACCAGCAGAATCATCTGGATAAAAGAGTAAGCGCGCGCGCTCTGTTGCTTTAAAATACAAAGTGTACTTATAAATTTTAAAAGTTTTAGTATCAGAGAAAACTTTACACAATTTAATAATAATAATTATTATTTTTGTTCATATCTGTGATACTAAATTAATGTCGATTATCGTAGAACGACAAACATACAATATATACCACAGAAACGACTTCAGATATTAGTAATACATACTTATTTTTACATTATCTAAAATGATCTATACTTTGTACTGATTTGCTGATGTTTCCATAAATTTCTATAATTTTAATATAAAAAAAGTTTTAAAAATTATTTTGTATAAAATATTTAAAACAATACTTTTTTTAGAAATAAATTTATTACGATTTCTATATTCATGCATACTATTCATGAAAATAAGTAAAATATGTTAAAATTTATTTACAAATTAATATTAATGCTAACATAGAAAAAGATTCCGTTTTAATACATTTATATATGTATATATACGCGAGCATTTCTATATATCTATAATAAAAATCATCTCTTTTTCTTTAATTAATATACCTTCTTTATAACTGAATTACTTATGTGATATTAATTAGGATTAGGATTAAGATTTTTTGTCACAAGAATGAGATATGATCAAAAATTGTATCAAAATTAACATGTATGTCGTGATGTTCCTACAATCTGAAAACAATAATAAAGAATATAAATAATATATGTTTTATATTAATTTTTATTAAAAGATAATAGATAATTGATTACTTACTGCTGTGAGAAGCGTTGTGTCCACAGTCAATCCTTTTGCCGAAAATGTATTTTTGCGATGCAGTATTTGTAAAGAAAACAGCTGCAACACTACAACGTCAGATGTCAAAATAATTAAATGGAAGGAAGTATTAAGGAATTTAGCGAACGTAATTATATTTTAGTAGATTAAATATCTTATAAAATTGCGATAACATTCAGTACATTTTCAAAAATATATATACTAGCTTTTTCAGCCAGGATGAGGTAATATTTTTCGCAACAAAATTCTTTAACAGTTTTCGAGATGGGAGGGTGTTGGGGGAGGGGGGAAAATCTAATAGATGCTTTAGCATTATTATTATTAAATTTAATACTCGTAGAGAACCACAATCCGTATGGTTGATACGTAGTAATAAAATACCATCTATGGTCAGTCAAGTCGTCTTACAATTTATTATATGTTATTAAGTATTATTGATTTTTATTATAGAAAATGAAAATAAATTGCATAAATTAATAATATCAACCAATGGTGTCATCCATGATTCGTTTATAACAATTTTTTCTGCTGATATAATGAACAAACGCGATAAAGGAAAGGAATCAAGAAAAATAACTGAAAATATAAGAACGTCCACGAAAAAGCAAATAGAAGAAAAAATTGCAAATGAATCACATTTTTCTACATGCAATATAGATAATACATATTACATCACTATCATCATCTCTTTGTGCGTTACCATCATCAAATTTTTCCAATGATCCAGTTGCAACAACATCAACACATTCTTTTTTAAATCCCTCCACTTTATTACATGGAAACAATTCTATTCCTTCTCTAATTCCCACAAATAATATACACAATGAAAATATATCATCGGTAATTCCTCAATGCTCTTCTTCATTATCAATATTATCATCCGTTTCTTCACATAATAATCCTACACATGATAAGTAGAATTAACTTATCAAAAGAATAGAGAGCAATCATCAAAAAAATTTCAAAAAAGTAATAACAAACATATAATTGTGACGCAAATTGTAGAAAAGAATAAAAATCAACAAATAACTCCATCGGAAAACAACAAAAATCAGAACATAAATAAGAATCTTGAATTTTCATCGCATTCAACAAATTCAGAAACTTCAAGTAAAAATGAAGGAAATAAAGACATTGGAATTGGAATATTTTCAGAAATTCTAAATGGACTAAGTAACTATTAATAATTGTTTATAAATGTCATAAATTTCAATTATTTGCATATTGAATAAAAATTTTTGTTTATTATTTACAGTTATTAACGAGACATTTATTTCCAAGAACAATTATTAATTATGAAGAAAAAGGCATATGAAAATAACAAAAAAATGGATATTGGATCAGAAGAAATATTCAAAGTAATGTTTATTAAGATTTCTAAAAATATTTTATTATATTTTTTAAAAAGCGGTAAATGATTATAAACAGTTATAGACAAACGAAATAACAAATATAAAAAAATATAATAAATATGACAATAATAAAAACAAATAACAGATAATTAAATAATAATTAATATGACGTCAAAATGATGCTAAAATAACGCTTTTGACATCATTTTGAAGTCATGATGACGTCTAAATGACTTCAAAATGATGTCAAAGGCGTCATTTTAACATTATCTTGACTTTCGTGTTCTACTTGGGAGGCGTCTCGTAGTGCCCCATTATTCCGTTAAAATTAAATTTTGGGAAAATACAAAAATACTCGTACTTCATATAGGATAGGATAAACAAATAATTTCACTTGTAAAATATGTTATGTTTTTGTTTTGTTTTTGTTTCAAATTTTGCTTCAAATAGTAATCAATCACAGTATAGGATTGAATTGTTTATACCTTGATTATTCTTTTAATTATTTTTACACACTATTATCATTTTTCAAATTGGGATTTTGTTTTTCAATTTTTGTAAAACATTAAGACCGCCTTTGGCCTCCCTAAATCGGCCGCACACGTTCGCCCTATATACAAAGCAAACTGGTATTGAAAATGTATTGTAACAGATTGAGACAGTTTTATGACCTTTAGCTATATAACTATAAAAAAATTTTATTACCGAGTAGTAATTCCTAAGTGATAAAAAAATTATATTTAATCCCGAATTGTAGTAATATGCACTACCTATTAAACTATATAAATTTGCAAGGTGTGAATATATTTATTTTCATCTAAAGTTCTTTAAGATTTTCTAAAATTAGAAAGTAATATAAAATATTTGAATTAGGAAGTATTAGAAAATATTGATAGAGAGGAAGAAAATAATTTGTACACATTTAAAAATGTTTACGTCTCAAAAATAGATACGTAAAGTTTTTTTTAACAAATTTGTTTTATTTTAAATTTTATTTTGTTACTTTACTAATTTTGCTAATTTTATTATTTGCTCCTCATCTCTTGATCTTATATCTTTTTCTTATTTCAATCTGTAATTGTTTTGATATGGATACTAATAGATTACTACTTGTCTAGTTGCAACGATTTCGTATCTGTTTTTTAAGACTGTTAAACAATGGTGATAAATTTCTTATTTCTTTATTCTATTTATTGCATATGAGTTTTTAAAATTACATAATATAATAATAAAGTACATGGTTAATTATGATCTAATATTTGTTTTTAAACAGTTTATATTTGAACTAATTATCAAGAAACGTTTTTGGTTATAAGAGAGAGAACAATATAACATCCGACACTTTTTATGTACTTGGCGTATGTTTTTTTCCCTTTTTTTAAAAGATCTCTTTTTTGTCTGTAACGGTAACGGTAACGTCATTACATTTTTACAGTAACGGTAACGAATTCAGCCGTTACTTTTATCGTTACTTTAGTTTCCTATTATCTTTTATATCTGTTCAATAGATGGCGCGCTGGTCGTGCGCATTATTCTTGATTAAAATTTTTGACAAAATGACATTTGTGAATTACAATATAAATTCTTATAAAGATAAGTATATTAAAAAATAGAGATATTAATATAAAGAATTAGAAGAATTATTAGTTGAGTTCTATATAAAAAAGCTTGCTATATAGAAACTAGTTTGGAGTTTTAAGTTTATAATATTGATTATTAAATAATGTAATTCTATGATCTAGCATCTTACTTTAGCATTTCCAAAAAGTAACGAAAAAAGTAACAAATCGTTACTTCTAAGTAACGGTAACGATAACGCGTTACTTTTTAAAATTAGTAACGGTAACGAGTTACTTTTTACAAAAAGTAACGGTAACGGTAACGCGTTACTTTTTTAGAGTAACATTCCCAACCCTGCATTAGCCTAATATTTTGTGCTGCTTGGGATCCACAGAGTGATTAAATTATCATGTTTGACTTTCTTTTCATTTTGTTGGAATATAATTTGGGATAGAAACACAAGAGCATAATAAAGAATTTTACGAACACAAGTTATGTTTCAAATTACATCTTATTAAGAAGTATAATACTACATTAAGCACATCTACATTTAACACATATTTATTAAATAAACACGCAACTATAGCTATCAATCTTTTGTTATCGTCGATCCGGGATCGCCAACATCAACGACAGTACGCAACATATCTCGTGTACCAAGGATAAACTTGATCCGGGATATCATGTGCACACTTAATGTACGTGCTAATTAAATTTTAAGCATTTCTTTAATATTAATTACTCTGGTCCGTACATCTTTGGTCCGTACATCTTTGGTCCGTCATATCAATGAAGTCTAAACCTTTTTAACTATTTTGTTTAAGAAAATAAAATGAAACTGAAGATTAACATAGAACGTTCTCGAGATTTACACTAATTTTAAACCTCCATGCCCGGAATTTTCGATAGGAAAGCGATCGGACATTCGTCTAGGACCATAGAACGTTATGATGCTTTATACGCACCACAGCAGCTCTGTGGACACAGCAGGATGATCCTGCAACACAGTCTTGATTTCGATAAAATAAACGATGAGTCTTACTTCTGATGATTTGGTCGATTCTGTCGCAGATATAAATTTCCCCGCTTGTGTCATAGTAACCGATATTGCCGCTGCGTAGCCAACCTGAGGAAAAATATTCGAACGCGTTAATTCAGCACACACAAGTACGGTCACTCAGAGAAAAGAGACTAAAAAACGAACCATCCTTAACTAAAATTCCCTTGGTAGCTCGAGGATTATTATAATATCCTGTCATAACGTACGGCGATTTCCAGAAAAATTCGCCGATTTTATTCGGACCTAATACCTCTTTTGTGTCGATGTCGATTACTTTCAGATATACGTTCTTAAGCACGTAACCGATGGAGCCTATTTCGTCACCAGGTCTCTGTGCAGTACAAACGCCACAAAGCTCGTTCATTCCTGTAAAAAATTGTATTATTATCCACCTCGAACGATTAGGCAAAGATATTTGAAAGATTGTATATATAGTCCAAACAATTTTCTGTATTCTTGTCAGTAAAATCAATATATTCCTTTTTCTAGTTTTTGCTTTTTCAGTAATCAGTTCTTTTCCCAGAGATGCTCCTAATTATCATAAACAAATAAAATATGTGTACAAGACAAAATGTCCCTCAAACATATTACTATCTCCCGATCTACAGTTGCACCACCCAACACCATCCTTCTCAGGGACGATAAACGATATTTTTTAAGAAGGTCCTTTTCCATTATTCTCACAATCAGTCTGGGATGAAACCAAACAAATGCCACCTATAAACAAGTTCTTCCCTGAATATATTAGTCCGGGTCTACAATGAGTCGTTAGTCGTTAGTCGGAAGCAAATTGACCAACCACAGTCAAATATTCCTCGAATAATCGATTGTGGTTGGTCAGTTTGCTTCCGGCTAACGACTAACAACTCATTGTAGACCCGGCATTATTGATACAGATTATTAGTTTAGCATTTGTAAAACTGTACGCACGTTATACTTCTCGATCAGTTGGCACGTCAGCTCCTCATCGAACTTGTCGCAAATAATCCGCGTATTGTGGAAGTAGATCGCCCGTAGGATCAATAAGGTGCCCATCCATCGCAATTTGCTGTACCACATTACTATCTTTTGATTTTCCTTGGCGTATGAATGGTCATAAATCATGTTGTTAAGCAGAGCGCGGTGCGACAACATTATCGCTTTGGGCGGGCCGATATTCTCAGATGACAAGGAGAGCACAGCGATCTCCTCCATACTGGAGATCGGCGTGCAACGAAACTTTTCGACCGCCGCGGCATCCTGTTCCTGGATAATCTCCTCGAAACTTCGATACCCTTCCGCGTGGCCGAAAGTCACGAATTCAATAGTCAAATTTTCTTCCATCGCAGCCTTCGCCATAATTTCAACCATGTCAGCGTTCACGAAGACAACTTTGGGTTTCGTTAGAGAAAGTAAGTACTGGCTGCTACCTGTGATGATCCCAAGAAGTAACGATTACGACATTGAATAAAGAGGTTTAATTGTTAACTAAATAGCTATTGTAGCTAAATAACTATTACACGGAAAAAATTTTATATTAAAAATTACTATGTATGGCAGTAACCGTGGACCATGCTGGAATTAGAAAAATTTTTACTATGTTTTCACAAAAAAGTTTAATAATTATTAATGTAATAACATAGTAAAAATTTTTATAATTCAAGCAATGGTCCACGGCTATTGCCATACATAGTAATTTTTAATATCAAATTTTTTCCGTGTAATTATTAACTAAATATTCGAAAATAAATTAATTAGTTTAAATTTATTTTAATTGAAACTGGCTAAAAAATAACTTAAGAATCAACTCTAACAAACTGTATTATCAAAAATATTAATTAAAAAATTAAAGTAAAGATATTTAAAAAATATGGATTTTTTTTTTGCTTTACAAACTCGGTAATCATTAAACTGAATAAAAAGTATTTACAGAGTCGTAAATCAATGGTTTCACAGTAAACAGTGATTTTCTATTTCAATAATATAAATTATATTTGTGTAAATGATTTTCTCATTCGGCATTTTGTATATTCTCTCTTACGAGTTTGTTATAAGTAGACATCGGATTTTTTATGCAGAAATTTTTTTGTTGGAAAAAACAATTAATAACTAAGATTTAGGTTATTTATAAAATCTAACGTATTTATATATACTGCAACATATACTCATATGCATTTACTATGCAAAATATATGTGAAATAATATGCATTATATATGCAAGATATATATCAAAATATGTAAAAAATTGTCTTTTATATTAATAATGTTTATTTAAGTGTTACTATAAGAATGTTATTCGTCTCTGAAACTGATTGTGAGTAAATACATTTTTTGAGATAATTTTTTCTAAGCATCGAATCATTGGGAATTTTCTGACTTGTATATTTTTTCAAGAAATTACTCCATACTTTATTATCAAGTGCATGCCAAGGCATATTTATAGTCACCATTGCTTGACACAATTCAAAATAAAATGAATCTTTAACATCTTTTGAATTAGTATTTAAATCATTTGATTTTGAACTTTACTATTGCTTTTAAAATATCTCGTAAACCATTCATTTCTTGGTAACGGTACCTTAATATTTTTATGCATAAAATATTGAGATGAATCAACTACTGGTACAAGGAAAACAAATGGTTGCTTTTCAAAGAAATATGTAATTACATATTGCAAATTGCATATATTTTTTTAAAAGCAACAATGTGTTTTTTTGCACCAATTGATTCATCTATCTCAGTATTATATACTATGCAAAAAAATATTAAGGCACCGTTATCAAGAAATGAATAGTTTACGAGATATTTTATATTTTATGTCAAAATATTGTAAACTTTAAAGCTTCAGATCTCCGGAACAGTTTATGCAAAAGACAATTTTTGAGAGTGTTTTGAAAACATCTCAACGAGATTTACAACTTTTATCTCAAAGAAAACATTAAGTTCCATTTAAGAAATTAGTTGCCTTTAAAATTTGTTGAAAACAACGACATCTATACGACACGAATCACATTGGAATATGTCCCTCTTTAGGCCGTACAACTTTGGCTGACACATTTTTCCGTATGTTCTATATTTTTCGAGATATTTGCCTGCGTCGATTAAAATGACTCACCCTGTATATAAATTATATGAAAATATGTAAAAAATATGTAAATACGCACAAAATATGTAAATATGCACACCATATGCAAATATGCACAAACATGCAAATATGCACAATATGCACACATAAATATGCATTTATAAAATGCTTTTTCGGCAAGACAAATTTCTATTCTGATCTTATTTTTCAATCTGCTTTCTAAAAAGTAGGTATGCAGTTACATAAAAATCAGATGTCTAATTATAAGTTTGCAAAGTTTTGAGTTTTCTTTCTGTAACACTTATTGCAAGACGCAAAAAATGATGTTTAAAAGCACATTTAAAGTAAGTTATTGTTATTTTTCCGAAGAAAATAAAGATGATAAAGAAAAGCCTGTTTTTGCTGTGCTCGGGAAAAGTAAAATAGACGAGAAATCCGATGATTACTCGTGATATTGATTTAGATTATGCTACGCTACATGTATCGATAGTACACGGTGGGATACATCATGTTTTGACATAAAAAATATAGAATATCTTTTAAAAATGCTATATTTAATAACAAAAATATCAGGCGCAACGGAAAAATTTTCGTGCTCTTGCATGAACATATTCGGCTTTCCTCATTCAGCGGGCCGTCGTGCATCCCTATCCCTGCATATCTCCGATATTTTCCATTTTGCTATTAAATACAGCATTTTTATAAGTAATTCTATTTTTAACTAAATTTTGTTGCCAAAACATGATCTATCACACTGCTGTGTACTATCGATACATGCGTAGCGATCTGTCTTGCGAAAGACTGCGACGCCACGCGTTTTCCCTCAACGCGATTTAAACTCAATTTTTTATATGTTCCCGTCATGCAACGTAATTTTAATTAGCATCATCGGATTTCGTCTCAAAAATTATCAGAAACCATATATGTCTATTTTATTTTTCCCGAGTACAGCGAAAACAGGCTTTTTCGCAACACCCTCCTTTTAAATCATCTTTTGGTAACATTTATTATAAAATAAAAAGGATGATACTTTCAAAGCGTCTTTGACATTAATTATCGTTAGTTCTATAAACGAAAAAATAATAAGAAGGATTATAAGATTTTTGTAGTGAAAAACGTACTGATATCGAGCTTATGAAGCATGGGGTAGAATTGCGCGCTGATGAAGAGACATCCCAGCAAAGGTATCGGACAGTCGGGGTGATTATTGGTGGACACGCCGACGACATCCCCACGTTGTACACCGCGACTCTTCAGCCACAGCGCGCATCTGACGCTACGTTCCTTGATCTCGGCGAAAGTCGCCCGCTTCTCCGTAACCGAGTCTATCTGCGGCGCATCAAAACGATTCTCTCAGTTCGTCGTACAAGTGATCAAGTACATCAATCTGGGCTACGCTGGCTACGAGCGTTACGTAAAACCAGAGTTGGGTAGTGCCTAGTTAAAAAGATACAAGTTAAGTTAAAAAGTTAAAAAGTTAAATAATTTTAACTTAACTTAGTTACATTTTTAGACTCTTAACTTTTAACTTAATTTAGTTACATTTCATCGGTAACTTAACTTTTAATTTAACTTTCTTGAAATTAGCCATGCCATAAATAAAAGGCGTCACGAGACGCCGCGCACACGTGAATTTGTTATGCTCGAAGGATCAAAAATTATGTTGCGTATAAAT
>NJRP01000722.1:46413-61688 GCA_003063835.1 Aphaenogaster floridana | reverse complement strand
GTTAACTTGTATCTTAACTAAGTTAAATTTTCAAGGCTGTTAACTTTAACTTAACTTAGTTAAAAAAAAATTTAACTTACCCAACCCTGCGTAAAACCTATTCTGACGTACCTGCCCGACGAAGTCCGGATTACTGTTCAACTTCTTGAAGGGCCGCTCGCCAAAACTCAGGCACTTCGAAAAGAGCGGCCCCACATCGCCGATCACCGTGTCTTTCACGATTTTGCATGGCGGTGGAATACGCGGCTGTAAAACCACAAGATATTTCAGACCGCTCGCGTTCTCTCGCAAGCACGTTTCTGAATTTTGTGAAATAAAATTTATATTATCACTCACCTTCTCTCCTCCGCAAAGGAACATGCTTTTTCTTTCGCAACTACGATACGACAATCTGTGCACTACTTGTAACAATAATAATATTCTTGTAGTGAATATGTGATTTTTTAACCGTCAATGTAATTATTGCAGGAAAAGATATATTCTTTATAGATATATTCTTCTAAAGGAGTAGGGAAAGTTTGGGAAAGAGTCAATAGGTCGGAATGGCATGCGGTGATTTGTCGTCCACATTCTCCCCTCTCCTTTATATCTCATTATATATATTTATAAATATTTATGTATATATATATATATATATATATATTTGAAAAAGTTTTTACCGGGAATTTCCGTTTTACCGTATCTGTTTTATACACATTACTTTTCGTACTTACTCAGCTCAAACATATTTGTTCTGTACTTAGCAAGTCTTGTACAGTACGTTATCCCTTTTTGTTTATTTCTGTCTTGTATCTAAGTAAACAATTGAATATTTATTCGGGACGCGGCTTAGGGTGAAATAATAAGATCTCTTTTTTTCAAGAGTTCAGAAAACATGAGAAAATTTCGCTCTGTGCAAATCTCCGATTTTATCTTATTATTTTGTTGCTTTATACGCGAAATCTATTGTCCGCATTTTCGTGAAAAATAATTTTCGAAGCGAGCGTGTGCCACGTGGTCGACATATATTCTTCCAAATATCCATTAACAAATTCTATGAAAGTATAGTTTGCTCTCCTCATTGCAGGTAGGTGATAAGCGGACGAAGATGATATATTAAATTTAACGAGATTATTTTCAAATTATTTCGTTATTTACATTTAAATTATCATACACTGAGAAAAAAAATTTGTTAAAATTTAAAACGTTTAGTCCGATACGTTCAACTAAAATATTAGTTGATTTAACTGGAGGGAGAGAAGAGAAAAAACATTATAGTTTAATTTATATATAAAAAAGTATAGTTCATTCATGTCAACTATCAAAATTTTTTAATCAAGAATTAGTTAATTCAACTAATGTCCAGATAAACCAATTAATGTTTTAGTTGAACGTATCAGACTAAATATTTTAGTTTTTGAAACAAATTTTTTTTCTCAATATGTAGATGTGGACATAAAAGAAATTTTAAGTTACAAGAAAAACGGTCTGTAAATTCGGAACTTAATAATTAATCGCGTTAATACGCGATTAATCGTTATTCCTTTAATTTATGTAATTTATTTCTGATAATTTTTTCTAACGTATACTTTAGATTTTCAGCACTGACAATGAATGTCGGAATGCATAAGATCAAAGGAAACAAAGTCTTTTTGCCAAAATGAATAGTTTGGCAAAAAAAATACGAAGACTTTACTTATTCATCTACCTGCCATCCTGTACGTTTTCACATACAAAGCAAACTGGTTTTAAAAATGTTTTGTAACAGTTTGAGAAGTTTTATGATCTTTAGCTGTATAACGATATGAAAAATTTTTTACTGGATAGTAATTCTTAAGTGATAAGAAAATCATTTAACAAATTCTACACAGTTTGAACTGTTTTTATCGTGAGCGTAACAATGACTTGCAAAAATTGTCCTTATTAGAAAAAAGGCATATTAGAAATAAATTTTTATTTCTTTTTAACTGAATTTCTTATCGATATGCTATAACGAAAATTGAAACGCTCTTCTAATCTAACGTTATTTAATTATATACGAGGCAGTAGCTAGTTAATTAGTTAGAAGTTAAGTAATAAGATTAAAAAGTTAATAACTTTCAGCTTAATTTAGTTAAAAATGAAAAAATAAAGCTGCGTATCTACTAAAGGAGCATTGAGTAATTTTTTGGAAACATACACATACATAATACATACTGGAACTACAGAAACACGCAACAGAAACACAAATGTTGCTCTATATTCCTTTTGGTGAATACACCAACTTAACATTCAAAGGCTTATGAGATTTAAATCTTATAGAATAAATCTTATAGACTTACGAACCCCAAACACGGTTTTTATACTTAAAATTGCGATATAAAATCTAATTCTAATAAATAAAATATTACAAACGCGTTTCAACCTTTGTTTAGATTATCTTCAGTGTAACATAATTATAGAAGTTACATAAACATGAAAAGAGATAACAATATAAAAGAAAAAGTATAAAAGAAATCTTATAAATAAAACGCAAATAATTTAGTATCGTACGCATTCCGTAGATATGTATAAAAAGATGAAATTCTGTGATTAAATCGTGTAAAATTCTGGAACAGTAATGATCAAAGTTATTGTGCTGCTTATCTTAAGGGTGCGACTCATGACGAATATAAACTAAAATAAAAAAGATCAGTAGATAAGTGGATTAGAATAAATATTAAGAGTATCAAAACAATCCCACACATCCAAATCTCCATCACAACTGATAAAAAAGCCGGTTTAACGTAACTAAAACACACAGTGGCAGTAGAGTGATTAGATTATCATGTTTTACTTCGAGATCCATTTTGGATTATAATTTGGGATAGAAACACAAGGGCATAATAAAGAATTTACGAACAAGTTATGTTTTAAATTACATCTTATTAAGGAGTATAATACTATATATATTAGGCACATCTACATTTAACATATTTATTAAATAAACACGCAACCATAGCTATCAATCTTTTGTTATCGTCGCTCCGAGATCGCCAACATCAACGACAATACGCAACATATCTCGACGTGTACGAAGGATAAACTCGATCCGGGATACCATATGCACACTTAATGTACGTGCTAGTTAAATTTTAAGCATTTCTTTAATATCAATTACTCTGGTCCGTATTTCTGGTTGGTTATCCTTCGCTAGATCGGGCAAGAGTTCTTTTAAAAGACGCGTCATTTTATCAAGTTGTTCATCATTATTCGTCTCGCGCATTTTTCTTGCTAATGAAAGAACTATGTTTAATGCTTCTTTTCTAATTTTGGTGAACTTCGAAATATCTATGAAGGAAAAATGTGCTTAAAAGTAATTCGATCATAAAAAATTCCAAATTATTTTAATATAGCATTATGGTGTCAAATAAAATTGGTGTACTTAATTATATCGCATAATTTATATGATATGTATACTTACTTATACAATATGATAATATTTTATTGAGACTATCACCTATTTGATCTAATAGTTTTTTGTCTTTTAATGGCATTTCCATTTTGTTTATTTTTAATAAGACAAGTCTATCCACAAAAAAATTTAATGCTGTCAAGATAGCAACTTGGACAGACCTTGTACTATTCGGCAGTACTTTCTGACAGTGAGTCACGAATTCTATGCAATATTTATCTGCAATCACAAACGCGAGTCAATTTATAAAAGATATTCAAAACGTTACAAAATACATATTTGCATTTTTCTCTAAAAATTCGCTTAATAACAAATAATTTTGTAACCTTGAGTCTCTTTGGTGGAAGGCCATGCTTTCCCAAGCACCTCGTAAACCGTTTCTTGCAACTTTATGTTATTTTCCTTTTTCTTTCTATTTTCTTCCGCAGTGTCCTCATCATCGTTATTTTTATCAGATACCTGAATATAAAGCATATATAAATATCACGTTTGCAATTATCCCTTCATAATATTACTGTCAATGTATTTTACCTTAATCAATATTTCCTGTACAATTTCATATGTTTCTGTAAACCTATCAATATCAAGTTCATGTAAGACCATAGCAAACGCTTGTAACGCGTGTCGACGATACTCCGCGTTGTCTTTCTTACTTTCCCTATGTAATGTCACCACAATTGAATCTAACAACGTAGTATCTGCGCTTAAGGCTTCTCTGCAATAAAATCCAAACCATTAAATTTAATGATATTTGAAGAGTATTAATTAAGTCATCTATAGTTTAAAGGTTAAAATCTGATGTGTACGTACTTGCTATTGCACGCTAATATAGCGAGAGCGTTTAGTAGACGTTCCTTTCCATTCCACGTTCTACCACGCAGACCATTGGTTAGTATCTTTAATAAGGTATTCCTGGCTTCTATATCAATATTATGACCTGACTTTAAGGCAATGGTATGAACTGCGTTTGCCGCTTGCACTTTCGTAGTCCACGATGCTGACTCCAAAGTTGTATGTAAAATATCGATTATTGCTCGCAGATTTTGCACAATTCCTGCTTCAGTCCCGGGCGTTATATCGTTCCAAAGATCAGTCCATAATTCAACGGTGCTTTCGTTTCCTGGTAAATGACAGTATGCATTAAAAATACACGAGATTAAAGTGCAATGCACTTATGAGCGACGATTTATAAATACTGGAATACACATACCTGGTACCTTTTCCGCATGCATCGCAAAGAAAGCAAGAGGAATGACTATTTTTTGATAATTCTTTAATTTTTCCTGGTTATAATTATTTATAGATTGTAAAGTTTGCCCAATCGCTAATCTTATTGCATCATCTGTAATTCATATTTTGCCATAAAACGAAATTATAGGACACTGTAACAAGAGTGTACAATATTACTGTTAGACACCAAATGTACCTTCACGTTCCAAATACCACGTGTTCAAGGTATTCAATAATTTATCCAGACTAGAATCTTTAGCCGAGCCAACTATGTGCCCAATGCTAACCGCATTATTTTTTCTCACAGCAGCGTTACGATCCAACAAACCATTGAGTAAGGCAGATAATACCTTAGCTGAATGAAACAATATAATTAATTTGTATTTAAAAATTTCAAAAAATATTGAGTGCTAAATTATAACATAAACAATATTTTGTAATGTAATTAAAATATGTAACTCTCTTATTTTTTTCGTACAGTAAGAATATTTTGTATTCTCTTGAAATTAAAATGGTTATACTAACCACTGTATGGCTGTAACTCCGTTTTCAAATGCGTGCTGAGAAGAATTATAAAATGCGAACAAGCAATTTTTGTTCCGAATCTTACGCTGCACTTGATTAAATCTATTACTTTTGGCATTAAATCCTTTAGTACATCTGCATCAACATATTGAATACACTGTAGAAAAAAATTAAAGGTAACTATTAATGCATACTTTATCGAGTTCACTTCCAAATCGTTTATGAGAACGAAAGTACCTTTGTCATGGTATCTGACGCGTAATGACCTTTGGCAACATTCGCTCTAAGATTATCGATAGCTTCCTGAGTTTCCGTGGTTGCGCCGCACACATTACTCAAATACGAAAGTTTAGGATTCTCTGATTCACCGATTGTCTCTAATAATGACGGTATCAGATTGATGAGCGACGGTTTTAATAGAACGCCGGCAGTGGATACGAGTTGAGATACCGTTTGCAACGATATAGATCTCACAGTATCCACGAGATGAGTAATGCCAATGTCGAGTAGCACGGGCAATATCGCTTGAATAACTTCCTTCCCAGCATTACCGTGCGACGAATCGCAATGACGTATACAAACCTGTGGGATTAACATAGCAGTATTAAATCTCTGAATACTATAGACGATCTTAAGTTACAGAAAAACTTGTATCTCGCGTCTCACCTTGCTAAGTATTTTAGTGGTGTTCGTCGCGGCTAATCGGGTGCCTTCGTGAATATCGTCCATTACGCGAAACAGTTTCTTCCAGAGTTCCGGGCCACATTCGGCGAGGTCAAATTGAACATTTGTTCTTAAAAGATCTGCGAGAGCATTACAACAACTGATACGTACTCTCCATTCGTTATTCGTTAGATTATCAGTTACATCAGTCAATATTTCTTTATGATATTGTTCGATCTATGATATATAAAAAAAAACAAAGTTTTACACTTACAACATTATGCATATAAGACGCTATTAACAGATATCAAGTAATATTACTAACGGCTTTCGTCGTGGAAGGAACGATGGCCCGCCAAATGCTGGTCATACTCTGCTGAATCTTCGGTGTCGGGTCGAATTGATATCTATACAATCGCGGTATAATATTAGGCAGATATTTATTCAGTTCATCCCTTCCGATACTGGCGATTGCCGCGAAACCGAACGCAGCCCCCTTTTTGGATGTCCATATCGCATTATGATTTGCCAAATGCATGAAATAATACACAAGTTCAGGCTTTTGCAATTCTGTCGCAAGGGAACAGATTTCTCGATACGTTGATATATTGCCACTGAAAAATTGCATATTATTTCTTTAAATACTTAATATCCTTTCGTAGTTATTAATATGTAGTAATTTTTAAATATTCTATATGACTTACCCAGACGGGCTTTTTCCCAATTGGCCTTCTTCAAATAATTTAGTATCGGCGGTAACTTGTTGCACCGTTCTGCGACCCTGTGTAAACTGATCCAATATATTGGACACTAATGCCTCACGTTCTTCTTGTTTGCTATTAATATGTACCAAACCAAGGCCTTTCGAAGCGATGTCTTGCACCATATCTGTTACAAGATAAAAGATCAAATCTCTTTCTCCGCTCAAGGATATAAAAATTCGCTAACACAATCAATAATTTATATTTTCTTACCATTATCATCTGAAAGAAAATCTATAAATGCATGATGAATCGTGGACAATCTTTCCTTAATGCATTTTCGTTGAACGTTGTGTTTTAGAAGTGCGAATAGCCATACACATACTGCCTTTAAAGAAACATCATACTATTAATAAAGCAAAAACTACTTTACGCTTACTTTACCCTTCTTTAAGATATGTCATATAAATACCTGTCGTAAGTTTGGATGAGGCACTTGGTATATATTAAATAATTCATTCAACACGTGTACTAATAATTCGTCACTCTCTTTACTGTACGAAATAATATGTTCGGTGGGTAAAGTCGTCCAAGCATCTCTTGCTTCCGGAGAAGCTTGCGCTTGAACGCAGCAAACCAAAGCTTCCCCCAGAATTAAATGGATTTCGATATCTTTCGTCTGTTAAATATCACATATTATTATTGCGTTAAACACGAAATTTAATCGGGTGTAAAAGCAGATTTGTGCACCTCTTTGACTGTTGCTATAATTTTGTTAGCGATATCCGCGGTGTGCGGAAAACATTCGCCGACACACAGATATCCCAATGAAAGCGCAGCTTTTTCTTTCACCTAAGGAAAGTAAAATCGTAAGACTATAAATCTACGTAATATTAAATATAAAATATTTAATATACACTATATAATTATAACTCTCTCTCTCGTTCAGAAACAGACCTTGGTATTCAATTTGGCATTAGATAAAACAGAGAAGAGCGTTTCTACTATTGCTTTCTTGTTCAATTCATTATCGCCTTCTGCTGGTAAAGGTAGAGAATATGTTCTACCTAAGATGCCAACAGCTTGAATAGCCGCATCCATTAATAATATCGCGTTGTCACGAAGATATGTACCTAAATAATATAAATATAGTTTTTCAAATATATTAAATATACTTATAACATAATATAATAATATATATAAATACATATTGCTTTCACAATATCGTTATAAGTCGTCCAATTGCATAAATCCTCCTTATTTCCATTTCGTTGCTGTATTAAATTTCTTTCCATCATGTACGTCAATGTCATTAATGCACCATGCTGTGCTTCCAAATTTTTTCTATTTATAATGTTCATAATACTCGAAACATGTTTCTCGAATTCATTCTTCGGAAAGTAACCAGTAATAGTAGCGTATATTTTTGCGGCTAGTTGTCGTACGTCTTGTTTAGCGGAAGCGAGCAAGGAAGAGAGCCATGGCAACTCCTTTTCGTACGATTTTATTATATAGTGCGGAACGGACCCAAGTACTTCCAATAATGCATTCAAGGAAATTTGATCTATAACGTAATAATAAAATTATACTTGGTACAACATGCTATATAATTATAGTTATGAGTTCAATATCATCAGAATTAGTTATATGTTATATGTTAGTTATATGTTTAGCATAACATATTGTATAATAGATTCTATGATTATCCGTAATTCTCACCTGCAGAAGAATGACTTAAGAGTAAAATTATATCGACATAATTATTTAATATCTCTGGTTGATCCTTGTATAATTTCTCCAAGTAACGTCCAATCAGTGGAGTATATTCGGAGGGATGCTGTAGTGGCTCATTTCGCGCGGGAATATTAGCACTTCTGGCGAGACAAACGCGGCAATAAGAGATGATCTGTAACAATGTAAATCAGGAATGTAAAAATATTTTTCGCGGCATTTGTAGATCTAGCTTCCACCTAGAACTTACTTCGGAAAACGTGACGGTACTATATGGGAGTACTTGCTTATCCGCGTTTCTGCCACTACTCGCGGCGGGCATTCTCGACTGCATCTTGGAATAAATGTAACTTACTAATTTCACAAACTCGGGCAACAATATTTTATTGCTAATTTGTTGATCGTCCTCGTTTTTATGCACAACGCCGTAAAGCGCTTTCATGGCTTCTGTACTTATCTCGTGTTTGTTGTCACCACACGCTAATAATAAGAGATATCGAGATGGAGCGTCATCAGGTGGAAATACGGTTGCGGCATAATGCATTGCCACAAATCTATTCGCAAAGTAATACACGTACACACAATTAGAATATGTATTAAAATTAATATAATGTGAGTATAATCTATAATAGTCTATATACATGCCTTACGCTCGATTCTGGCGATTCAATGTGTACCGATAATAGAGCATTCATTAGAGCTATATTGCTTTCATCCTCTTTATTCAACACGAACGCAGACGTTACACAAATCAATGCGTCCCTTACCGTACGTCGTAATTCGCCGTCCGTCTTAAATATTAACAAAATATTCACATTTAATAATTATATATATATATATATGATTTCGTTAATCACATTACCGTATTTTTCATATAATCAAATACTAACAGAGACAAGAGTGTCAAATAAGTTGTGTAACAAACTTAAATCCTTGTTTATCAAAGATGGTATTCTTTGACCAAGTTGTCCAATTACTGTGTATGCCATCGGTTTATGTATTTCATCGCCCTCGGAGATCAATTTTATCATGCCATTCAAGATCACTCCGGCGACGCGAGTTAACGGCACAAGACTGCAGCTTAAAAAATTTTTTTTTTAATCGAAAACAATTCGTTATATGTGGACAAGGTATGTACTTTAAATAATGGGACACAGTTATACCGCGTATATAAAGAGTTAATCTACAAAAAAATTCTCAAAGTTAATAATACACTGCGCGTGCAAATAGATATAATCAATATTTTCCTCAATGAAATAATTTAAAAAGTTAAAATTGAAAATCTGCAAAGAAATATCCAGTTAATAGTAAACGGCAATGAAGTAAAAGAAAAATTTATTAGCAAACTATGAATATACTTACTGTTGGACGATATTTGACGTAAATTGTAGTGCCAATGATTTTAACTTTGCATTCGTATTTTTCCCATAGAGTGAATCGAAAATAACCTGAAGAAAAAAATTACGATTTTATTATATAACATTACGTAACTATTGGCATTTCTTTTCAAGTGAATTTTATATACCTGAATACACGGCGGTATAATAAATCCGGCTTTAGTCACACGACAAAGATACTGTAAAAGCTTGAGACGAATGCGAGTGCTTGCAGGAAGTCGTTTCATTTCGGGTTTCACCTCTTTTTGCGTGGCTAATGCGTCAGTACCCAAGAATAATGTGTAAAGCGGAGCTGCTAGTTGCATCGAGGACCAATCCAATGTACTAAACAAGTAAATATAATAGAAATTACAACTCCGATCTATGCCAAACGAATTCTGACGGTTTTCATACGCACCCAACCATCTTTTTCAACTCTAAATCTGCCATATTAGCAATACTGAATCTAGTATCCGCAGCCGCTACGATCAAGTGTATCAGAATATCTGTATCAGGGAAAAATCCACCGACAAGGAACTTAACAATGCCCAACTTTATTTGCTCGAGTTGCTCGGCTGTAGGCGGACTCTCGCCTATCACTCTTTTGAACGCGTAGTCGCTTAAGCCCGGCGGCACAGTGAACTGAGACCAATCGATGGTCTGACCCGACTGTTGATTTTCCGTTTGTCCCACAGATCTGACAATATATATATATATATATATATATATATATCGCAATTAGAAACTAAGTAGATATTTAAAAATATTTAAAAATAATGCGATTGTACAACATATATCTCACCCATATGGCAACAATAATATGTCGAGCATAAAATTTATGAGTTGCTTCGCTACGTAAGGTTTGTCTTGCAAACCTAAGAGCGACGCTCGTTTATCAGGATCCGCTGGTATGTTGATGTGTCCTAATGCTGGCATTATGATCAACATTAAGCTGAAACATAGCCACACAATATTGCAATCCGACATTTTATGTAGTATAAATATATAAAATTTATTAAGAGTCTTCAAATAATGAAATTACAATCGATATTTAAGAATTAAATAATTTAACAAGCAAACCTGTCTTGATGAGACAATGGCTTTCCCTCGATGGCATTCAATACACTTGGGACTAATTCCGCTTGCTTGTTCATCTCCATTCGAGGATATCCCAACTTTATGTATATTATCGTAAAATTCTGCAATTATACATTACAATGCATTTTTTCTAATTTCGTAGATCATAACGATTAGTGTATCTATGCAAGCAACATACAATCACAAACGAACTAGCGGCTGGATCTTGATATTGCAGAAGTAAAGCTTCAACAGGCAGCTGCACTTGAGGCCTGCTCTTTATTCTCTTATTTATATGGATCAACAGTTCCATCACCTTCTTCCTGACGCCTTCCTGCCCGCTGGACAACTTGAGCAGCACGGGAGGTAAAAATTTGCAGACTGACGCTTGTAACTGCTCATCCGTCTCGGCGGAACCCAGGCGAAGGAACACCCGCTCGAGTAAAACTATATGAAACATAAGGAAAAGATTTACAATAAATGAATCTTGTTACGGCAATCTAAAACCGATTTAGTAACACCAGTTGTTTACGCTAGTCTACGTTTACATAAATAGCATAAAACCGATGTAATAATTTTTGATGTTTCAACTATTGATATATATTATGTGTTATACATACACTTATAATATACTTGTTTATACCGCATTTAACACCAATAGTTAAAATATCGGAAATTATTACATCAGTTTTTATGCCGTTCATGTAAACGTAGACTGACATAGAAGACTGGTGTTACTAAATCCGATTAATGATAACGTGTAAATATATATATAACATAGGATCTGTTTTCTGTTCCTGAACTGCTGCACTAGTTCAGAGTTTATCTTTTTTACTCCACATTGGAAAGAAAAAGATAAACTCTGAACTAGTGCAGCAGTTCAGGAACAGAAAACAGACCTATATAGTCAATATTATATCAGGAGTAATTGGAGAAGGGAAGATTTGTAATCGCGTATATAATAATTACATCTATAAAGTTATGAAAAATGAAACGGGGAATAATCTATCGATCCGTATTCATTTCAGCGACATTTAATCAAGTGTCATCGGGCGTGAGGTCATCGCGGAAAAAGCGCTGACATCACGTGCCGTCGAGTCGGAGCAGCGTCGGGATTTAAACCGCGGTGCCGAGGTTTGACAGCTGCGGACACGTGCCCGGGGCGTCGAGGGGGTGCGGGGGAAGAGTAGGGAAGGGACGGGAATCCGCGGGTCCATCCTGGGGTCGCCTCCGGTCGCCTCTGCAGCATGACAATCGGATTTACGAGCCGACCCCGCTGTCGCCCAACCCCGTTCTCACCCCCGTCGACGTCCGAGACGAGCGGCGTGACCCGCGACCCGGTCGCCGATTACGTCGTAAAAAGGGGTTGGTCTTTATCTCTCTCTCTCTCTCTCTCTCTTTTCTCTCGGGAGTACTTACTCAGCTCGTCCGTAGCCGCTGCCATTTTGAAAAAGTCTATAAAGAGGAGAAAGCGAATCCGCACGGCGAGGAGTTTGCCGTCCGCGGAGTCGCGCGCGATTACGGCGGCGCCGCGACGTGAGCTCGACGTCGGGATCGTTAAGACCTGCGGCCCTCCTCCTCCTCCTCCTCCTCTACCTCCTCGTCCTTTTTTTTTCCTCTCGCTCCAACGTCGAGTGTCGACGTGACCGCGCGTGTCGATCGTCGACCGTGCAGCACACGACGCGCCGCGTGTATCGCACCCCTCTCGCGACTTCGACGTCGTTTTACGTGGGGGCGCTATGAATTTTGGACTGCGTGAGCTGAGGTTAGGAAAGGCGAGCCGAGCGCGAATGAACGGCGATCGACGGCGATGTCGTTCGTGGTTCTCAGTGCCTCCCCCTTTTTTTTCTCTCACGACAGTCGCGCCCGTCGAGCAACGTGAGATCCGCGAATCTGTATTAGACGTTGGCGAACGCGCGGTGTGCGAAACAACCGATATTCCTGGTAAATAAACATGTCGGAGACGTGTGAGATGATTATTATTATTTCGGGACGTTTAACGGCTCGTCGAGCTGTCGGGAGGAATGTTCTCGTCGATCTTCCACCGAGGCTGAAATCGCGCGTGTTTTCGATCGGAAATCGTTAAAAGAAGATTCTCGCGATCGGATTCAGTCGGTTGGAGAACGCTGGTTGAGGTTAGAGTGTCATCGATTGCGCTCGCGAGAGTCGCGAGAGCGATAAGCGAGTGACATGCGCGATCACGTGGCGCGATTGTGATTCTTCGGGAAAAATCGCGCGCGGTCGAAAAGGATGCGAAAAGTTTCGTGAGTTCAGGAAAACGACCTCCAGTTATTTTCAAAACAATGGAAATTCCCCGGGGACGAGTACGTCTCTTTCCTTTTTCGATAAGAAAGACGCCGTATGCGGCGTCGGAGATCTGTCTTCTTGTTTCAAGCCTGATTATTATACTTTATTAACTCTAATGGCTCCGGCAGACCAGCGCGATTTAGTCACGCGCGATGCGCGATATCCAATGAGCGTACAGAGATGAGTGGAAAGGCGGTACGCTCATTGGATATCGCGCATCGCGCGCGACTAAATCGCGCTGGTCTGCCGGAGCCATAAAGCTGTGTCTACAATGAGATTTTAAGTTGTAAGATTTAAGAAATTGACCAATCACAATCAAAATTGCGGTCTTACTTTTAGAATGCTTGACTGTGATTGGTCGATATGCTTAAATCTTAAGACTTAACATATCGACCAATCACAGTCAAGCATTCTAAAAGTAAGACCGCAATTTTGATTGTGATTGGTCGATATGTTAAATCTTACGACTTAAAATCTCATTGTAGACACCGCTTTGGCTGCGTTCAGATTCCTCACCCGGGTGTCCCCAGGTATCATTTTATCCTTGTTGTTTACTGAATGTTAAACAAGGATAAAACGATACCTGAGGGCACTCGGGTGAGGAATCTGAACGCACCCTTTAAGGGCCATGGCGCACAAAAAAACGTACGTAGTAAGACTTAAATTTAAGCGAATCGATCACAATCGAAACTAATAGCGTTTTTCACTGGGAGAACTGATGCGCACTGAGTGCGCACTAAGGCTTGTTCTTAATCAATTTTGATATTTACAAATCATCGATCTTAAATATTTCTTGAAATACTTCTCAGTAAAATGATCTGTACATCATCCATACAGATTGTTTTATTAGTTAAAAAGTTTTTGAACGTAATTTAAGCGATCTTAAATATAATAACAGATTATAAACAAGCCTTAGTGCGCACTCAGTGCGCACCAGTTCTCCCAGTGAAAAACGCTATAAGAACACCATCTTAAAACTCAAAACTTATGATTGGTTCGCTTAAGTTTAAGTTTTACTGCGTACGTTTTTTTGTGTGCCATGGTCCTAAGGCCCGGTTGCAATTGCACCAACGTTATTTTGGCTTTAAGTGAAACATAAAACTTTAAATTTGTTGTACTAAAGCAAAAGCGACGCCTAATAAAGTACTTTAATTTGCGCTAATCTTAATAAAATAAACGCAAATTAAAGCATTTTAGGTGTCGCTTTGGTACAACAAATTTAAAGTTTGATTAAGTCTCGCTTAAAGCCAAAATAACGTTAGTGCAACCGGGCCCAAGATTAACACAAATTAAAGCACTTCAGGTATCGCTTTTGCTTTGGTACAACAAATTTAAAGTTTCAAGTCTCGCTTAAAACCAAAATAACGTTGGTGCAACCGGGCCTAAGACCAATAATGTACATAATTATGTATATTCTCTTTGAGTTCTTCCCAAATGTTTTGAAATAATAAAGTAGTGTTTCTGTCGGTATAATACTCTTGAGCCGTTTTATATGGAGCTAGATTCTCTATTTCAATTCGTAAAACAATAGTGTTCTCGCTAAACAAGCCACTACCCAGGTAGCAAGCTGACGTTATTTGTCGTCATTTTGACGACATTAGACGTCATTTTGACGTCAAAATGACGACAAATAACGTCAGCTTGCTACCTGGGTACTGTAATCGTTTATCGTAATTTTTACTCAAACGAATTCTTAAAGGGTTAACATATCAATGCGCTTTATTAACACACTTATGCACTCACATTCGTTATCATAGTCTTCAACTTCATAGCTTAAATGGCACTTAAATAGCAAGGAAAGGCTGTTCTACCTCCGTATATCTATAGTAGAACCAATTTCAAACTTTCCCGCCAAGATCGGCCGTTGAAGTTGGTTGAAGTTGCCGCGAGTCGAAACTGCGCGATTTCTTTTGATTTCTTTCATACGCGCGAATCGAAGAGAAGAGATACAACAAAGAGGACCTTCCTCGCTTCCTCGAGCATGAAGAGGAGAATATCCTTCGCGTGTTCCTCCAGGGCTACGTTCGATCGAAAACCCTACTCGACGAGTAGAGTACATATTTAATTGACCAATCAGGACAAAAACAGTAAAGATTTCTTTATCATGATTGGTTAATAAACGCTACTCTACCCGTCGAGTAGGGTTTTCGAACGCAGCCTAGGCCCAGTTCCACAATCTCCAGTTAATTTAACCGGCCGATTATTCCATTGGAATGGACCAATCGCATTTCTTAATTTTGCTTAACTGCCGGT
>NJRP01000722.1:25582-43736 GCA_003063835.1 Aphaenogaster floridana | reverse complement strand
CGCTATTAAGCGGGGAGCACACACTTCTCCATAACGCAGAATGCATAAGGAAATCAGCCAATTAGAATCCTTTATTTTCAACCCCACTCCTCGTTCCGAGGATTTTGATTGGCTGATTTCCTTATGCATTATGCGTTTTGCGTTATGGAGAAGTGTGTGCTCCCCGCTTTATTAGCTCCACGAACAGTGTTGATAGCGTTTGCGTTTATAGCGTGGTACGTTTTGGAACGCACCCCGGGAGGAACGGCTAGGAACGGCCCGAAGTTGGCCGCGCGAACGTCACAGCCAATGAGCGTCGCGCGTTTTGCAATACAAAATCCGTCGATTGCCGCCGGCCCCCCACCACCGTCCCGCGCTTGTTTGGTGACCTTCAGTCCTGTCTTTCGCGAGGTAGAGGTCAACTTGCGCCGAACGGCGAGCTCCTCTCCTTTTGCCGATCGTTCGAATGTGAACACTCAACGTTTGTACTGTGTCACGCGATATCATTTTGCGCTCCGACATTCATAAGGTAGGGAACCCTCGGAGTGTCCATCGCGCGGAGGAATTCCTCGGACGTTGCTTCTGCCACGTGCGTGCGTGCGTGTGTGTGTGTGTATGTATGTTCGTGTGTCGGCGATTGGTAACCAAGTTTCAATTACGTACAACCGATTCGAGAATGTCCTCGTCAGGTTTTTCGGTTTTTATGTTTGCGCTCATTTCTGTCGTGCATGGAGGATAATTAGCTCATATGTATTATCATTGTTATATTTTATTACGTATCGTTACATCATTACGTATCCGTTTGTTACATGTTATCTTGCATTTGTATCTGCGAAATTAACTGGCTTGTCCGACATCTTTCACCCGTTCTCTAATCTTACAAATCATAATCATTAATCTTTTATTTCTGGCTACTTACGTAAATGAATTTATATTTATCGTTTTTTTTTTATGTGCACGGGCGCTCTTACAACTTTTTTCAAGAGGGAGGTAGAGTGTAAATATATTTAGGGGTGCCAAACGAACGTATTTTCAAATAATATTTTCTAAAGAAATTTATGCAGATTTTTATTTTTAAGTGTATAAATTTCAAACAAAAAATTATCTGGTTATCAATCATAAAATCCCCTCTTCCCCCCCTCATGGGCGCCCATGTTTTTATATATGAAAAAAAGAATACGTAACACGTAGAACAGTGATCTATATTGTGTAATTACGTTAATATCTCATCTTCCTGTGTATTTGTATATGCGCAAATTAAAATAATTGTTAAATCAGGATGTTTACTACCTGGAAAAACCTGGAATTTTTAGGGGATTTCTTTTTTATCCTTGAAACTAAGGGAATTTTCATGGAATTTTATTAGCACTCAGGGAAATTTTTGAAATTTTACTTTTTAGTTTTCATAATACAGAATATCGACAATTGGTTAACAATAAATTTGGCATATATATGCGCGTATATTCACGTACATTCTCGTGTGATTCGCGAGTTTTTATTTTAAAAAATCAGGGTAACAGAAGACAATACAAAAAAAAATTACATTGTTACTATAGTGAGCCTTCCATATATTACAGATTTTGCGGCTCCAATTGTAGAAAAGGCTAGGTATAGTCTCGTGGAAGAGGAAGAAACATTAAAAAGGGCGTATAATAAAATAAATTTATTTTAAAACTGTATAAGTATTTAAAAATTCTCTAATCTTACTTGGAATTTTTAATAAAAATACCTGGAAAATCCGGGAACTCTCAGGAAATTTTTTTTCATAATTTGAGTAAACACCCTGTATAAATGCTAATATTAATATTAATAAAGTTTATAAATCCATTACTCTATAAATGTTGGTTTCTCTATGTTAATATAATAAGAATATTTTACACTGATATATAATATTAATATAATATAATATGTATATAAACACTACTAATTTCTTTTACTTTATTGATTAAATTACTGTGCAATAATGCATCTTATAAAACATGATGGAAGTACTAAGATTTTACTAATATCTGAAATATCTGTTTTTAATCACTTCTGACATAACACTGAAAATATATAAAAAACGTATATGCAATATCATAATCTATATTTTACGCATCTAGTAGCTTTTATTTTATGTATCTGTTATAGGTAGCACGCATAAAGGGTTTTGCTTATACACAGTAAAATGTCAACTGGCGCTGCGGTATCATTTCCCTAATAAATCGCTTATACTCACCAGCTATAAAAGCGTACAATTAAGTTTACTCGCATTGACAATGGCTCGGAGCATAAGACGCTTCGTTTGCAATACAAGAAAAACATTCTTAAGGATTTTTAGACGCTTTCTGCAATTTATCCGTAGATGGTTCTATAAAGAAATGGATATTGTAAGTTCTAGCGCGCAAACGTGCAATGTACGTACAATATATGGAATTGCAAGACCGTATCCTTAGTAAAATATCTTAGCGATACGATCGTTTGGTGGCAATGAAAGATTGTTTGCCATATTCGTTAGAGCGGGGGACAAGTCTTACGGCAGAAAGCAGTTGTCGCGGTACCATGGTATTGTAATCCTAGTATGTAGGGTAAGAATAGCTGCAGCTTTTATATGTGCTCACATAGCAGAAACGCTGTAATGTAATATCGTGCACGCTTGTTAACTGCTTTATGCCAATAACTTATATTAAGGCTTATACTCTGCCGGCTAAGTTATACCCGTTTCCTACGCTCAAGGAGTATTATTCCTTTGGAAGCTCTGATAGATCTGGTCCTGGGAACTTGGTGAAAATTATTCCATTTTCTGTTTCTTTCACAAGTGTTCTATTCTGTCAAACGCAAGCGATATCTATTATGTTTTTAATACAAAATATTCTTCATGATTTCAGACAACTGAAGAAAACATGATGCACCGTCCTTCATTACCACGCTGCGCAACCGATCAAATAAGAGTTCTGACTGTGAACAATAAGGAACATCTAGATGGGATATTGTACAGATTGAAGAAAGGTTTTTAAACAGAAGTTTCGCTCTTCCTAAAATTACTCTGTTACCTTTTGAATTGTATCTCCACGATTTTTTATTGCAGCATACCTTTACTGTAAATGACTTTTGTATTTTTCACAGATTGGATAGTTGAGTTTCGACTCGGAGCCTCCCTTCTTGGAAAAACCCTTAATGTTTTTATAAATCATCCGTTATCGTCTGATAAGAAATTTGAGAGGCATACTTACTATCAGTTGCAATGGGTTGACGAATCGGCGAGCATACGTTTAACTTTGCCTGGGTCATTCCATTATTATGTCACTGATCAGTAAGTGGATTAAAAATATTACAAATAAGATAAGATTTCATTTTTTAATAACGAGACACGCTTTGCAGAGTCGAGGGGGATATAAAACCCGTTGCGTCTGGATACTTGCTGGTGGATCCCGAGTTAAGAGTAAGTAACGGGCAGGAACTACCTCTGGATTGCCTTCAAGTCCAAACAGTTCTGGCAAAGAGTTTAGGACCTTTTTCTTCATGGGAAAATAAATTACTGGTAGCACGAAATTCTGGATATAACGCAATACATTTTACGCCTATACAGGTAACGCTCGTGTGATTGATATATGTAACGTAAGAATATAACTTGAGATTAATACGAGTTTAATATTTTAGGAATTAGGACATTCTAACTCGTCGTATAGCCTGAAGGATCAAGGCAAACTCAATCCCGCTTTTAATGACGACAATAAAACAATTACTTATCACGATATCGAAACATTCACAAATAAAATGCGAAATGAATGGAAGGTAAATTATCATTTATCGACAATAAGATAAAACGCAGGATATTTCTGCAGAGTATCCAAATGTATCCTTCAATTATCTTGCATTACAGATGTTGAGCATATGTGATATTATTCTGAATCACACGGCGAACGAGAGTCCTTTCCTGGTTTCTCACCCGGAATGCACGTACAACTGCGTCAACAGTCCTCATTTACGTCCGGCGTATATATTGGATGCAGCATTGTTCGAATTAACAATCCAAGTGGCCTCTGGAGAATGGGAATTTAAAGGTATTCCCACCGTAGTTGACACCGAGGATCATCTAAACGTAAGTCACAAATTATTCCCTGTGATTAAAATTTAATTCCTTCGTTTTTATCTTAACATGCCTTACATCTACTACACGCATTTCATTTTTAGGCGATTCGTCATGCCCTCCACATACATTTCTTGCCATTAGTGAAGATACATGAGATGTATATCGTCAATATCAATGAAATTGTAGCGGAATTCTTAAACTTGGCGCGTAAAGAGATTCCGCAAGATGTGATTAATATAACAACCGAAGATATTATGGTGATTCAAGATCCCGATTTTCGCAGATTAGAATCAACCATAAATATGCAGCTTGCACTGAAGAAGTATAACACGTACAGGTAAAATATATGTAGATAATGTGTATAGTCAATATATTTCGTATGCACACTCTTACAGATGCTTATGCATGATTTTTTTTACTTCACGCAGAGCTGATTGTTTTGATGAGGAGACTCGTTTGAAACGTTGTGCAGAGGATTTGAAAAAGAAATTACAAGAACTCAATGAAGCTATTACCGACAATGTACAAAACCATTTGAATGCTGCCATTGAAAATACTATTGCTAGCATACGATATTCCAGAGTACAGTCCGATGGTCCAAGAATTAAGGAAATTAGCGAGAAGAATCCTCTTGTTTCTAGGTAATTTTATTCAAATATGCAAATATTATAACATGACATAATATCTATGAATATGACCCTTGATATAATAAATTTACATTCCATAGATACTTCACCGATTATGGAGAACCTAAATGTTTACTGGAAAGAGAAACTTTAATGTATTCAGATGTTCACGGGCATTATTTCATGGCTCACAATGGTTGGGTCATGAATAACGATCCTTTGAAGAATTTCGCTGAGCCTGATTCTAATGTGTACATTCGAAGAGAACTTATCGCTTGGGGCGACAGTGTGAAACTCAGGTAAAAGTATCGGCTAAACATTATTCAAGTTTTCAACGAATTATTAGCGAAAAGTGTAATATAAATTTAAATTATTATACATGATCTTGTTACAGATATGGGCAGAAACCAGAGGATTGTCCTTTCTTATGGCAGCACATGATGGCTTATGTAGAACAAACGGCGCAGATATTCGATGGTGTTCGATTAGATAATTGCCATTCCACACCGATCCCTGTTGCCGAGGTATGTCATGATTTTAAGCGGTTTTACAACGCAAGATTTACTAAATAGCAAGATTCTTTTTGCAGTATATGCTTGACGCTGCACGACGAGTCCGTCCAGATCTCTATGTTGTCGCAGAATTGTTCACCAACTCCGATCAAAAAGACAACATCTTTGTAAATCGTCTCGGCATCACATCTTTAATAAGAGGTTGTCATTTTTTTCAAACACTGTTTAATATTTTTTAAACACAGTAAGAACACATGTCGAATAAAAATATATATCAAAATTGTAATATTGCAGAAGCTATGTCTGCATGGGATAGTCACGAAGAAGGAAGATTAGTATATCGGTACGGAGGAGAGCCAGTTGGAGCATTCCTGCAGCCACGAAAACGGCCGTTAGTGCCGAGTATTGCTCATGCTCTGTTCTTGGATGTGACTCACGATAATCCTAGTCCGGTAGAGAAACGAAGTACCTTTGATCTACTCCCGAGCTCTGCGCTTGTATCGATGGCGTGCTGTGCCAGTGGCAGCAATCGCGGATACGACGAATTAGTGCCTCATCATGTAAGCTCGTAGTGCAAACTCAAATTTTTGTATAGACTTTTATGAAGTCCTGTTTATTTACAAGATTTCATTTTCTTCAGATACACGTGGTAGACGAGAAAAGGCAATACGCTTCCTGGACAGATGACGATTTGGCGGACAACATTAAGTTTGTTAACTCAAAAACTGGTATAATTGCAGCTAAAAAAGCATTGAATAATCTACATTACATGCTTGGTCAAGACGAATTTTCGCAAGTATGTTACCAATTGCTCATCTTTCGCAGTTTATGTGTATTAGAAAGTCAATGTACATAGCTAATAAGAATTTATTTTTCTGATTCATTCAGGTATTTGTCGATCAAATGGATCCTGACATAGTGGCTGTAACAAGACACTCGCCAAATAGTCACGACAGTGTAGTTCTAGTCGCGTTTACGGCATTTAAACACCCGGATTCTAACGCTCATGATTTGAGAAGAAACATAAAACCGTTAAGAGTGGAGGGAATTGTGGAGGAAATTATTTTAGAAGCGTCACTCTCACACGTTGATGCCAAGTAAGCAATAAATTTTATTTTCTTTAAAAGCAAAATCTGTATATTTATTAATCAATATAAACTGTTTTACAGAAATGGTAAATCATTTTTCCTTTTACCTGAGAAATATACGATGGACGACAACGTCATAAATGGATTATCTGAATATACGTTGAGCCTTAAACAGCACATACAATGCTGCGACTCCACGATGATCGAGAAGGTCGATTCTGGCGATCCTAAAATCACGCAGCTTAATTTTGTGAACTTCCAGCCCGGCTCTGTTATAGCTATACGGTATATACTGCATATTTCTCTCCCCGAAATCGCGATATTCGTACTAACTTATGCACGAATTTAATTTCAGAGTGGGCCTCCACGCGAATATAGTACCCGCTTTAATGAAGCTCCAAGATACTATCACGCGAATTACTTTAAATCAGGACTTGGACTTACATGATATAATTTCCCGCATGGACTTCTCGGATTTGAATAAAACGTTATATAGGTGCGACCAGGAGGAACGAGACGAAACTCAGGGCAAGTTTGGAGTATATGATGTGCCAGGATACGGACCTTTTGTATATGCCGGACTGCAAGGTGATACGTCGCAATATTTAATTGAATATGAAATATATAATAAAAAGATAATACTTTTCTTCGCCACAGTGAATAAGTAAAAACGACAGATGTAATAATTCAATTCGACCTGACTGGCCAGATATATATTTAATAGTGCACTACGTTTCGACTGTAGGTTTCGGTCCTTTGAAATATATATTGAATTATCCTATGAAATATATATTGAATTATCCTATGAAATATATATTTAAACACTTTATATTTTTGTAATTACAACTCGTATATCAATTATATATTGGCACGAGTTTTATTCATATTTTGTTGCCCTTTAATAAGCGCCTTGTTTTCAAATCAGGCATTATATCCTTATTGGCTGACATTCGTCCAAATAACGATCTAGGACATCCCCTGTGTGTCAATCTTAGACAGGGTAACTGGTTGATAGGTAATATATCAGAAACCATTTCCAAGAAATAATTGTAGATTACGATATTAACATGTGATGAAAACGGTGATTAAAAAATTGTTAGATTACATGTGGCAGCGTCTGAAAGAGGATGACGGCACTAAACCTCTTGGAGTGTGGCTTGAGCAAGCGATGGAACCATTCAAGTTAATCCCGAGATATCTTGTGCCGAGTTACTTTGATGTTATAATCGTGAACATTTATGCGATTCTTTTTGATCATTGCATCAGTTTGATGTCGAAGTAAGCATCGAGATGAATATTCAATCGACTTGTTAGAGCAACAAACTTATAAATTCTCCAATTAGTATTTTGATTGTGTTTAAAGATTAGAGTATCTACAACGATTAATCGTATATTATATTACTCTCCGTTAATTTAATATTATTTCAGCTTTGTTAAGAATGGAACTACATTCGTCAAATTACTGAGCTTAGTCTCGATACAAGTGGGTGGTATTGTAAGATCGTCACAATTGCCGAATTTGTCGCCGAATCTCCGTCCGCCTAAGCCAAAAACTAAAATCCATGACGGAGTGGCTGAGCAAATGTGTTTAACGTTATCGGCAGGCTTGCCGCATTTCGTGACAGGTTACATGAGAAATTGGGGTAGAGATACTTTCATCGCTCTGAGAGGGCTGTTGCTTTTGACGGATAGGCACGTCGAAGCGAGATTCATAATTCTTGGATTTGCCGGTACTTTGCGACACGGCCTGATACCTAATCTACTCGATAAAGGAAGCAATGCGAGGTATAATATATTTTCTTAGAGCATACGCATTTTTAAAATAATGCTTTAACTTTGATCCAAGCTTTATCATCGATTTCATTCTGTAACAGATACAATTGCCGCGACGCTGTATGGTGGTGGCTCTACACCATAAAATGTTATACCGAGGAAGTCCCGGACGGTTTGAATATTTTTTCCGATACAGTCTCAAGATTATTCCCAAATGACGATTCGCCTGCTTTGCCAGCGGGGCAACACGTATGTCGTAAAAAGCAGTTGTTTTGCAATTTCAATTATTAAATAATTTAATTTAAATTAAAAATTACACGTGACATATAAAAATGGTTTTAGGATCAACTACTGCAGGAAGTAATTCAGGAAGCTCTCACGGTACATTTCCAAGGTCTTTACTTCAGAGAGAGAAATGCCGGGAGACAGATCGACGAGCACATGACCGATCGCGGATTCAACAATCAAATCGGCGTTCATCCCGAAACCGGCTTCGTATTCGGCGGCACCGAAGCTAATTGCGGCACCTGGATGGACAAAATGGGATCTTCCGAGAAAGCTGGTAACAAAGGTAAACCGGCCACCCCCAGAGACGGCTCCGCTATAGAGATAGTCGGACTGAGCAAATGCGTTCTCAGTTTTCTGGCTGAATTGTACAAGCAAAATCTTTTCCCGTACGGCAGCGTTCAACGTAAAAGTCGCGACGGTAAGAATACCGAGAACATCATTGTTTAAACGTAATCGACCATGCATGATACTGATTATAATTATACGAACTACAGGCCAAACAATAACTTGGAGTTATAAGCAGTGGGCCGATAGAATTCAAGAAAACTTTGAGAAGTACTTTTACGTGAATGAGATTCCGACGGAGGGTGAATTGAAACCCGAGTTGATCCATCGGCGAGGTATATTCAAGGACAGTCACGGAGCGACGCAAGAATGGGCGGATTATCAGTTGCGGCCTAACTTCCCTATCGTGATGGTTGTTGTGAGTATTACTATCTACGTTTAACAATATTTTACATATAATTATAGTATAGAAAAAAAGGAATATTTTATATTATAATAAATCCAGTCATGAGATGCGATAATGATTTACACATAGGCTCCAGAACTGTTTAATCCTCATCATGCCTGGACAGCACTGCAGAAGGCAGAGCAGATACTACTAGGCCCACTGGGAATGAAGACGTTAGATCCTGCGGATTGGGCGTATAACGGATATTACGACAATTCCAATGACAGTACCGATACTAAGGTGGCGCATGGATGGAATTATCATCAGGGGCCCGTAAATATCCTTTATTACAATCGCGTATTTGTCTTGCAAAATATATAAAGATTGAAATAGATTTATAACACTCATATAATATATTCTTAAACACATCTACACTTTAACATCTTTTCAGGAATGGGTCTGGCCGATGGGATATTTCCTGCGAGCGCGTTTGCACTTTGCGCCGTTAATCGATGATAAGGATGAATTGCGTCGTGTAATCGAATCGACCGAAGCTATTATTTCACGACACCTCGTCGAAGCGTTCACCAACCATTGGAGAGGCCTTCCCGAGCTTACCAACAAAGATGGATCTTATTGCAAGGATAGCTGTCGCACCCAAGCGTGGAGTGCTTCGGTTATATTAGAGGTTTGTGCTCAAAGCGAACAAATTTCTTACGCACGGTATTTCTTCTAGTATTTCTCACGGTATTTCTTATGAATCAGTATTATCATTTACGAGTCATTATTTAAAGATGTTATTTGTATAAATCATTTATATAGCACTTGTTTGTTTGGGATATTCAGGTACTCTACGACTTGCAGAAGATCAAACGTGAATTGCGATCCAAGCGAATGAGACCGGAGAATTGATATCACTTTGCGTGTGTTCATCACCACCAGCTACACTTAGAACAATTAAAATTAGAGGCGAGACATAATAGCGCCAGGGATAGAGCGGATGACACGAATGTGAGCTTTCCTACCAGAATATATATAACGACACCGCGCACACCGGAAACACACGCATATCGTATCCCGCACGTAGGGATAACGAACACGCAAATCCGTAAATCTATAGTTGCTTCTGATAATACATCCATAAGGAATGATGTTCTGATTGCCATCGAGGAAAAATCAATCTCTGCGATTAATAGAAAACACGATGGCACAAATTTCGGTAACCCGTGCGATTCTTTTCTTTGTATTGGCGATTCGAGAGAGATTCTATCAGATGCAAGAGAGGAGATATATCCTAATGGAGAACGGAAAGCTGAGAACGATCGACAGCAGGCGATGATTGAAAATAACGAAGCTATTCGAACTCTCTCGAACGTTGGTCATGTTTACGAGGAAGTTAAAGCGATTAGAGAGCCACGCGGTAGTTTATACAAGCACGACATCCGAGATTACTATGAGAAATATAGTCCCGCCACGGCGAAGACCTTGATAAACACGCTTTTCCTGCCGCAACACGCAATTTGCAAGGAATGTACAAGAATGAAGAGCAGTCCGGTGTACACCGATCGTTTGATATATACGAAAGAGTCATTGCTCGCCGTAGAGGTGGTTCTGTGTCAACGCGACGATGTTTCGTGCTTCAAATATCCGCACGAGGATTCTGAGAATATTTTCTGCTCGCAATACGATCAAAGTCAAGACTGCATGCTAATCTACAGTTACACGAAGACTAATGGCGTGGGTATATTCTACTCTCACTGCTGGCCCCGAGACGTCTTCGATCTGCAATCACTGTTGAAGCCGAGCATCCGCGTTATAAATCGCGCTTACTGCAACCTCATAGTGAATACTCAGTTGTATCATCGTTGCATAAATAGCTATCACGTGAGAACATCGAGAGTCGGCTACACACCCATGACATTTTATCGCGACCGTGACACTCAGATAAGTTGCACGAAACGCATTAGCCATAACGATTCACAGGATTCGCTGATTTATCAGATGCGCCAATCGAAAGACGATCATACTGGCGAACATCGGGGGAACAGATCGAGCTTACTGCTGCTGGAACCGTTGCTGCTAATGCCGGAATCGGTGGATTCTGGACACCGAAAGGACACCAAGAATCGGATTTTGCGATCGGAACGCAGAAAAATTATCAGAATAATAATGGCCTACGCGTTATCATTTTTTATTCTCGCGAGCATTACATTTTACATCGTTTATTTTACCTAGAGCGGCTGTTTGTTAAACTTGCGAAACGGTGAGATATTTAGGAAATTTAATCACATCCGGATATTACGTGATATATTTATTGTCATTAATTTTACGTTACATTGTTACAAAGTGTTGTCGCCAAAATGTTTAACGGAATAGTCAAGATCGTATATATGCATGATGATTTATGTCGTTACATATGTATATATTTTATGTCCGTTGTTAATGGGATAATTCACCGATTTATTAATGACAAGAAAATGTTCTGTGGTATACAAATTGTTAATTATCTTAATCGGTAAATCTGTATCGCTATGAGCAAATCGTTTTTTACCTCCATCAAATTACACGTGTAACAGATGTACAATTTTAACAAGCTCGCATAATTGTCAAATATATTTTATATATGCCTTTAATGTCTAGAAAGCGGTATAGTCGTTTCAAATAGCTTCGTTGAAGTTCGTTAAAAAAAAATGTTACTCGAGACACGCACTCGAACTCTGTAATCTCGGAAATTTGAAAATTTAACCCGTTTACATGTTGTCTATTAATATATCAAATGTTTAATAGTTCCTATTATTAGTCACAATACTAGAAATGCAGGAATTGATTTTAGTGACATCTTATTTATACAGGGTGTTTCTTAAGTAAGTACAAAAACTTGAAGGGATATTCCTTGACTTATTTTAACAAGAAAAGGTCCGATAAACATGTATCCTAAATTGTTTCGTTTTCAAAATACAGAGTGCCAAAGTTGTGAAAAAAAAATTGAAAATTTCGAAAATCTGGAAAACGTTTAAAGATATTTTATTCAAATTTGGTATATGTGGTATTAAGAACTATTTTCCAGTAAAATAAACCAAGAAATATCCTTTTCAAGTTTGTGTACTTACTTAGAAAACACTCTGTATAAATACTCTATATATAATAGATTCATACAATGAATAAAAGCTGATATGCGTTAGTATATTTTGTCAAGAAACATAAAGCTGCTAGAGTTTTCCAAATTTTTTAATTCCCGTGGATATATCTTAAATTTTAAGTGCATATATTTAGATCGCATAAAGCATGTGGGAGATATACCTAATGAATTTGTAAGAAAACTAATGAGTTGACAAAACTTCTAACTAACACTAGAGGTTTCATTACATATCTATTTTGAAATGTCTTCATAATATGTAAATTCCGATATTTCAATTTTTAAATTATTCGCGAATATTTACATTTAAGATTAATGCGTTTTATTATTGTTATATACTGACTTGTTAAATTTTCCTATTCGTTACTTAGTCGATTTTTTGAATACTATTTCTATCTACTCTGTCCCAAAGTTTTACAAACTATTCGTAATATAAATAGAATTGGAATGACTAGAACTTATATTAGAAAATAAAACTTATATATTTTCAAACATGTACAATAGGAATTTTTATGCCATTATATTTAATGATACTGGAATTGAAGTTGAAATTGTCAAAATTGCAAGAGACAGATAGATATTGAAGTATTGAAAAGATATATAGATTATTTACAAAAAGCTAGATATTAATGAATAATTATTTCAGGTACATATGGTTAATATAAAAATTGTATATAAATTATTTATTAGCTTCAACATAAGTCAAACTATACAAAACTTAAGAGGATAGTCAAGAGATAAAAATATATTTGTCCTAATAAACATAATATACATATTGATACTAAATCGAACATTCGCCGTGATATCGTTATCTTATTTTTAAAAACCAAGTTTCTGCTTCAAGCAAGATCTGTGTAACTTACATTCTTCCAGTTTCTTTGTATATATAAGTTGTAAATATATATATCTCACACACATAATGGAACAACTTTACTTTAATTCGTGCTCCTACCTAGTACTCAGATTCAAGTTACTACGGGCATGTGTAAAGCCTTATATTTCATGTTTAATAAGATTCATTGCACTGTTTGCTCGACGAGCTATCATACTGCTCGATATAAATGTCGTGTAAATTCTTAAAAGTCAATTGACGAGTTCTACGATAGCACCTAAACTGTATTTGCAAAAATGTTATCCTTTTTAAATATCGTCGAACAGTCCTCTGGGTGGAGGACCAACGCGACTCGTACTTGTAGAGAATGCCCTCGTATTACTCGGGTCAAACGAATCAATATCACCTTGGTTTTCCATATCGCACTGATTTGCACCATAACCGTCTCCGCCAAATGTCATACCGATGTAATACTCCGTAGGATCGAAATCGTGTAACAGACCCGCTCTCGCGGATTCGATTGACTCGTCTCGTTTTAACGGCCGTACTGAAGAATTGTTAATAATAATGTTACTTGTAATGTTGCTGTAATCTATATGGTATCATTCATTTTTCATTGTACATACCAGTATCTGTGCTTTGTCGAGACGTCCTGTAACGTGATCCAGTACCCACCGACATATTGAATCTCTCCTGTATTTCACGTCGTCTATACATAGAATCCTCCGTTCTTTGCCGTTTACGTCTCTCTATGATAAGAAAATGTGCTGTTTTTTCTTTCTTTATTCAACATATTAAATATTAACACAGCCAAATTATAAAGACTATTTTATGTAACACATGTGCTGCGTTAAAAATATGTATATAATTCATAATATAATTTATCAATACCTCTTTTTATAAGTTCTCTCCCTTCGTCCACGAGATCCGTCGTGAATTCGTCATCGTCGAGGAATTGCTGAAAGCCTAGCATGGAAAGCAATCTACTGCCTATGCTAAAGTACGTTGCTAAGCAGAAAGCCAGAATTGCCATAGGAAAGTACACGTTAAATCCATCGGATATTATGGAAATAACATCCATATGACCCATCACCTAACAAAAAAGGAAATAATAAGAAAACGATAAAGAAACCAATTTAAAGAAATTTACAGGTTATTTAAATGATATTACTTGTGTATAGTGCGTTTCCAGGATATGAGTTTTGATAATATGGGAATCCATGTGAATAAGTCCCAGGAAATTAAGACACATGGGCGGAGTTAAGCGACACAGCATCATACCACTGAATATCAGACTGTACTCGTTCGTTTGATGATGAGGTGCCAAGTAATAGAGATTCAACACTCGTATTTTTAAGACAGTTGAATAAGCGCAATAGCAAAGGTACGCGATGATTAATGTGGACAGTACCTGAGAACCGAATACAGGACACGATAAATGAATATATATATATATATATATCGTGCGAAATAATAAGCGCAAATCTTTACCTCTATTGTAAAATAATCATAATTTCTCTTTGCTAAATTCAGAAACTGAGCGAATAAAGACAACACAGGAGACTTGTTGAAGAACGTTACTTCTGACCATACCACAGCCACTGATAAGCAACCGGCACAAACAGCAGCTGCTTTTAAGACGTGATTCTTCATAATACATTTCCAGTACCATTCTGAAATTTAAGTTACAACATTGCACAATCGAAAGCTACACAAATTAAATCATTGAACGAACATTATAATATCAACGCAGCAAAATAAAATGCAAGACAAAATGAGACTTACTTACCAACAACAGGATTGTAAATAATACGAAACGGAAGCGAACGATGCGTAGGGAAAGACTGTTTAAATCTTCTATCGTGACTCACTTGATTCTTCGCTACGTCTTCCAAATTAAATATCTTATCCACTAGAATGCCCCATTGAGTCTCTATGCGCTGTAAAGTCTGCAATGCTTTTATAGTCTAAAAATAGAAATAATAGCGACATGTAGAAATGCAAACACGTCGTGATATTGTACTGTATATGTGCCATGTATATGTGTGTATATGTATATTGTAATATACACACACACACACACACACACGCACACACGCGCGCACACACACACACACACACACACACACACACACACACACACACACACACATGTGTGTGTGTGTTGTTAACAAACCTGTCTATGTAAACGAATTAGAGATTTTTCAGTAGGTGTATCCGTCGGAGTATCATCGGGTAATTGTCTTCTGTTCATTCTATCCTTCAATTCTGCGGGTATTTTTTGGAAGATCGTTTCTAGATTGCAATGGAACGGATGACCGGGCCCGATAGATACTGTTGCAATTTGTAGCGACTAAATGGTATTTATTATCCATTATAAGAGCTTTCACAATTCTTGCATTACAAACGTATTAACATCTTTATCTCATACCTCGAGTATGTCATCCACCGTCTCTTCCGCTTCGCACTTGTCTAAACTTAATTTCGCCACCTTGAAGTAGCTGTAGTTTAAAGTGTACCCAGGCTTACTGGCATTCCATAATCCTCGAGGTACCTCTACAAGGGCGTAACCGAGCAATAGGACCAATAAAAATAAACCCCATGTATTGGACGCAGATGATGCAATGGCTTTCAATTTTTGCCTACAAAACAGCAAACGTCATATTTCAACATATACATATGTATCAATAACATTTCAAGACTTACATTTGTATATTATAATGTAATTATTACTTTACTTTAATAATGTTATATTTAAATAAAACTCACCCATCGAGATCTAAGCCAGGCTTCAACGCAATGTATATCAAGAGTATACCGCATATGAACAAGTAGCTACCATAATATATAGCATTATCTATTAAAGCGGACTTTAACTTTCCGCGCACGGTGAAATCTCCCGCTTTTATATAAGACTGCATCAACGGGAGTATCAACCATGTCAGGCATTGCGATGTCCAGTAAACTATCCTCCATAGGTTTGGAAATACGTTCTCTGGCACGTTGGGCCAAGGCTCTTTGCATGTGGTAAATGGTACAGAAGTCGTATTATTGGGATCCTTAGTGCTGTTGTGTGCTATATTTTGCTCTACACACTGCCTGAATACAGTCTATAAAAGTAAACATTATTTATTTAGCTTACTCATCTGCAGAAGGAGAGAAAAAGAAACTATATACTAAAAAATAATTGGAACAAAATCATGCGTGTGTGCTAGATAGATAATTACCGAAGAGACGTCCAACGGTAGTATGAAGATTATTAATAGGGAAAAGTACCAAGCTATCAACACTGAGATAGTGACCGCAATGTGATGCCGAAACACGTTTCCATACTTGAAAAGCAGAGTTCCGGCCAGCAGGAACGCCACTATGATCTCCGTCAGAAACACGCCGAGGACCATCTTGTCTTTAATATCTCGTGCGACAGTGGTATCCGACGAATCCTACAGGTTTCGAGCTGAATGCTTACGCGTTTGCATCGGGACCGGCCTCTGCCTCTTGCGTCTCCCTGACTTTGATCTCCGCGTCTCTCTGCATCTTCTCGAGTTTCTCCAACGTGACCGACTTCAGCGGGATTAATTTAGGCTTACACAGTATATAGTTCAACGTGTCCTTCTGATACAGCAGACCTTGTCTTGGCAGGACTATGTCGCACTGTTCCACCTGATTGTCCGTAGCCTCTGACATCTTCAGTCAATCCGCGATGCCTCAGCGAGTTAATGACCTCTTCATCGTGACATCTGGTAGCAGAAGGGCCTCGCTGTAACATCAACCGAAGACAAATTGAAAATTTCCATGAGGAAGCAATCCTGATATCGCTTCAGTTTAATACATCACTTTCACGTAACGAATGAGCGACGAAGGGCTGAACATCTAGAAGGACTACGCTTGTCTTAATTGACAGACTCGAGTCAGCTGAGAAAAGTCAGCGCCTCGCATACTTACCTAACGTAACACGATTGGTAGAACGCCACGATTGTCGGTCGTTGAAGCGAGCCTCCTCCTCGTGTGCTCTCGTCGCCGAACAACTCAGGGGATTATGACACAAGATCGTCAGTGGTCGCAACTGGTCACAGCTGGTTGATGAACTCACCGGATCTCAGGCTCAGGGATCTTTAACAGCGGAACCGCGGATCGCCGCGGACCATAGAACGCCGTCTAGCTTAACGTTGGACACGAATGTCGCGACACGACGATGCGAAACCCGGAACTAACGTCCACGGCTGTAGATAAATGAGCGCAACCAGTTAGATAAGTAAGATAAGTAGATAAATAATTTTTGAGAAGATACTTGAGAGAGAAGATTGAAAAGAAGCTATAATAGTAGACCTGTTCTTTTCAGTTGGACTTCTCGTTGAACGGTTTATCCTTCCTCTTTTTAATAAAAGTAATAAAGACTCTTCGAAATGAAAATAACGAGGTTTATAAAGGGCATATAAGAGCCAAGCGCGGTACGTATAAATTGGTATGCAAACATTTCGTGAAATGTTTTAAATAACGAAATGTTTGCGCACTAATTACCGCGTTTGACTCTTAAATGCCCTTTAAATCTCGTTATTTTCCTCTTTTTCTCTCCACATTGGAGAAAAAAAAAGAGAAAAGATGAATGGTGCAAGAAGTTCAGCTAACCCAGGGAGAAGAGCAGGCCTATACTAGAGGAGGGGGAGGCAAGAGGGGCATTTGCCCCCGCCCCTCTGGAATTACCAAAAAATTAAGTATTATTGCTCTCCCTTTGAATAAAGGAAGAGTAAGTTGTGCTAACTTTGCCGATCTCTGCCCTAATCCATAGGATTAGATTATACCCAATAATTTTCAACAAAAGGTGTATAAATTTCAAATTATAATTCTAATTCTGAAAGTAACCCCATCCAGCACAGAACGTTGAAAGAATGTTGAGACATTGCAATGTTGAATGTTGAGGGATGGATGTTTTTTCAACATTGAATCTATGTTGAATTTTTTATATTGCTTCTTAGGCCGGTATTCATAGTCGAATCTTATATTTAAGGGAGCTGTCCCATGACAGTCAGAAATTCGGAAAACGGAATCTCGGAATCATTCTGATTGGTTAGCCCCATGGAGCACAATACAAGCCCCATGGGACTAACCAATCAGAATGATTCCGAGATTCCGTTTTCCGAATTTTTGACCTGCATGGGGAAGCACCCTAAGACC
>NJRP01000722.1:0-19482 GCA_003063835.1 Aphaenogaster floridana | reverse complement strand
ATTATTATAACGTCTGTAAGACGTAATATAGACGTCTTACAGGCAGTTATAATAATAATTTTCTTGAAAACGATACGGTAAATTGACTTCAAATTTCATATGTAGGCACGAAATACATTATTAAACATCTTAGCAAAATATTATGGCAATGCTGTTATTTTTGAAGTGCTATCATACATCTTTAAGAATTAGAAAAATATAAAGAATAAGTTAAACCGAGATTAAAGTTAATCTACATCGATAGAAATGGACGTAAGAATTAGAAAAAGATAAAGAGTAAGTTAAACCGAGATTAAATAAAGTTAATCTACATTGGTGGAAAGATGGACGTTAGTAAATCCATCTTCCTTAACAGTTTGCCTTTGTACCCTCTCCGAGCTTGGAGCGAGACTCGTGCGTACCGGGAGAACGAAGAAAGAAAGGGGGGAGAGGAAAAAAAGGAGAAAAACAGGTGCGGAAGAAACGCAGATAGGAAGTGTGTAAAAGAGGTCCGACGAAACAAGTGTATACAGGCGTCGTAGGGCGAAAGGGGAATCAAGATATCACGCGGGCGAGTGCGGGAGTAGCTGAAAGGAGGACCTCTCATTCGTTATCATCCGCTCCTCCGTCAGTGTCCTCCGCTCCGAAATTCCCATCAGCATCCTTCTTTAAAGGGGGTAGAAAGGTTCGAAATGTCGAAAAGATTGATTTTCAGTTTTTTGCATTTTTTTATAACACGATTCTTCAGAAGTAAGTTTTCTCGTGTTTTCTCGTATTTTTCTGCAGTTTTTAATTGACGCAAGTTAAATATTTTACCCTGAGAAACTATATCAAAATGTGATTTTTTCAAAGCCATGTTTTTCAACGGTTTTTCAGGGATAACTCGAGAACGAACAAAGATATCGAGAAGTATTTTTTTTTAATTAAACAGCATTTTCCACAGAAATGACTACAGTCAACTATATACTATTATTTATTTATATTTTATTATAGCAACAAAAAGCATTCTACTTCTTTGATATTTTGTATTTTTTACCGTTACTTTGTTAATGTTTACGGGATTTTTTTAAAATTCTAGTTTATTCTATATGGAAAACTTTCGAAATATAATGCCGTTTGATTCGATATGTTAACTAGATTATCCACAATCTCTGCAAAACACCTCCGTGCGATAGACTGCAGCAGGTTCATATGTAAAGATTTTCTAACTTTGCAAATAGTTTTTTTATTGTTAATATATAGTATAAATATATAGTATAAATAGCCCACAAAAGGATTTTCGTATTCAATTCATTCCTATGTCTACATTAGCGAGGCAAAGTTTACCGAGTTTCCGTGCATGTAAACCTTTCTACCCCCCTTAATCTCACCTGTTCGCGACGGCGATCCCAGGTACCGTCCCCATCGTCTCCCCTCGATCCCATTAAACTCACGGCGAGACAAATGAGGGGCGTGGAGGCGAAATTCAGATTCGCCAGCTTTATCGCGAACTCCACTCGGCTGCGCGTCGTTCCCAGGTAAAAATGCAAAACCGACACCTCTCGGAGCGGATTATTGAACGGAAATATCCACGAGTGCTACGAGAGTGCTATGAGAGTGCCGCGAGATACAATCTGTCCGAATCGGCGAGCGGTTCTCCCGACTCCGTCGGGAATCTTGGAGGAACGTGAGTTACTTTTACATCCCTTAAATTGCACGGTATAATCCTAAGGCATTTCCTCACTTGCTTTCCGAAATTCCCTTTCTCACTTTCAGAGTCCCCTCACCTGTTAACGAGACGAAGAATCCGTCCTTGCCGATCGCGATCCCCGATCCTCGATCCCATAAACGCACCGCGAGAGACGGTCCTTCGCTGGAATACTAATGACACGGATAGTCATTTATGGCACGGCTACGCATTCCGCGTAGAACAGGAAGGGGCCCGTTGTGTGGATCAGAGCACTTTCAGAGCGGAAGATCTCTCTCGGAGCGTCAGATTTTTCGGCGGTTCTCACGGAATTAAACGTCGGCTAGAGCTCGGTCGCGTCTCTCTTCGTCGGTGCTTTCTACATAAATCACGTCGAATTGAATATTCAAGATAACAGGCGGCACGGACTCGGTGCCGATCGGAGATCTACGTAAAAAAACGTACGTTAATTATGAATATCTGAGTATCATGATTATCATGATTACGATATTCGAATATTAAGTAGCAATTTGCACTCGGTACTCAGGGAATACCGTACGTTAGTAACGTTATTAAATTGCCAATTATATTGTTGTGAGTTTGTTTTTTTATTGATCTCTACACGGAAAGAACGGTTTTGCTGAAGTATCTAAACATTTAGTCAGATACAGATCTGAAAATAATTATGTTGGACCATCCAAAATAATTATGTAGGACGCTCAAGGATAATGGCAATGCTGCCAAAAGTTTTGACATCCTAGCAAACAGCTTGAGCGTCCCACATAATTATTTTGGATGGTCCAACGTAATTATTTTCTGATCTGTATCTGACTAAATTTTTAGATTCTTCAGCAAAACTGTTCTTTCCGTGTATTGCGCGACATTTCCATGTCTCTGTAACATTTCGTAAATTTTACAGCGTACGACATCACCGCTCGCCTGTGTAACGCACCGCGACGATTAAGTCGTTAATACGAAGGCGCGCATCGGACGGATTAGGTGCAATTACGGCGCCGCAGAACCGCAGATTGCGCGTGCAAACCCATCGGTCGCGCGTGCACGCGCTCTCGCGTTCGTGCCCCGGGAGGGGCGCGTAGTGGACAACCACTGCTTTGGAATTCGGCTTCTTTATTTTTACGAGAGGTAACATCGGAAACCAGCCTCTTTGCGGCCCTTCTCACCTGTTACATACCACCGCCATTTAATGCTACCATTTAACCAGAAGTTAAGAGTCTCCTCTCGTACATAAAACACGGCGGGGCTGCCGTCGCGCCGATAATCTACCTGCATATGCTCAAATTGTCTCCCTCCTCCCTCCCCCTTTCTTCCCTCATTACCTTCTTTTTCTCTCGATCTCTATCTCTTCTTTTTTTTCATCTCAAGTTTACTCATTCGGAATGATAAATTTAAGGTTGAGGTACGCTCCTCGCTTAAAACGCTCGTTTAAAATTCTCGTTATCTCTCTTTATCCCCTTCTCTCTCGTTCGTTTACTTTGTCGAGTGCCGTTTCTCTTTCTACGTATATAGACAAAAGGCGCGCGGAGAAATGTACAATTTTGGAAATTTTCATGAAATTACGTCATATAGCACTGGAAAACTATGAATATTCAAAGTTCTCTAATTATATTTTAGCTATAGATTGCACCACAAGAGAATTCCTAAATGTGATTAATATGTTAATAATTCCTTTTCTATCAATCGACATTAATTTTGATTCTCATACGCGCTGGATATTTAATTAGTATAATATTAGTATAATATTAGTATACTATTAGTATAATATTATGTTATTGTTTAACTAGTATAATATCATACTAATATTATACTACAGTATGACATTATACTAATTAAACAATAGTATAATGTACTAGTGTTTAATTAGTATAATATATTAATCAATATTGTACTAATACAATACTAATGTTAGTATAATATTACATTAATGTTATTATACTAATGGTATTATACTAATATTAGTATATTGGTAAAAATTAGTATTCTGAAGTCTTTTATTAAATTGAATGAAAGGAGGAAGCACATCAACATATTAACTACTTGTTGTATTACACCAATGCAATGTGAAAACATTGTAATTAAACAATCGATCGATTAACATAGTCATTGTACATTTTAATTAGGTTCGAAGGGGATATCCTCGTGCATCAAATGTCTTGAACGTCATCTCGCCGAGGGATCGAGACGCGTTCTCGTTCGCCAAGATTTTCCGCCGCCGGGAAAACGTTGACGCGATAGTTTCAAATACAATTAAGGCGAGCGTGTGGGTGCGTAGTACGACGTCGCGATCCGTGATGTGAATGGATATACCTACGCGCGCCGTAGCGGCGTATCTCGAGGAAAAAGAATTATTACCGTCGCTCTTTGCCATCGCGGGCGTGCTGCGCGCGAGTATATGGTTTTCTGATGGCCTCGCGCGAGCGGAGCACGTGGGTGTAAAACGGTTCGCGCAATGAACGGCAGCTTTCGACGCCGTATATGGATATTTTCTAGACAGCCACGCGTCACCCAGCCTCGCCATCGACCTCCACTTTTTCGTTATTATTACACGGGAAACAAAAACTCGTTACATTTCATTGCTCGTTATCATTCGTCATTGTGATTCGCATAAGGATTGTTCTCTTACGTCTTTTGGCTGCTGCACTTATTTTTTCCTTCTCCTTCTTTCCCTTTATAAAATTTGCCGAATGTAATAATTGTTTTAAAAACAGATTGTAAAGATAAGAAAATGATTTTCTTTTTAATGCGTGCTATATATACTATGTTTTTATAGATAACTATTGTTATCCGCTTTCATAACTTTTAGACTGATAAACGTATTGTATTTTATCGTGTGTAAAACCTGTAATTACTATAAGATAGACCATCATTGTCATTTCGTGTCTTTAATTTCGGATGAAAAATGCGTTCTATTTTCACGTGAACTCGGCGTTCTAAACTTAAACGGTATGCTTGCTCGGTATTAATTTTAGTAGGTCTTCGTCGACACTCCGCGGGCCGCATATTTGCTTTCCCGCGGACGAAGGACCGGAAAAACAACCAAGCAGCACGCAAAATGCCTGGTTAACGTAATGTCACTGTCTTCTTTTGTGCTGCAGAATGTGTCAAGATGACATCTATCTCCTCTTTATGTGGCATCATCATTATCCTGCTCTACAGTCCGATCGCGTATACATGCGGTAAGTTCCTCGGGACAACGTTACGTAAATATACTCCGAATACTGTAAAAGAGGATAATAATATCGTTTTCGATGTTCATAATAGAGGAGGACAAGATACAGGAGTTGAGTATGTCCTTTACCAGACACCCGCTACCTTTGGCCGCTCCGTTAAATGATGATGTGAACTTCGAGTGCAGCCTCAACATCCCTGCGGAGCGTTTCGCTTGGCATCACAGGCCTCTGGGTTCAAACAAATGGATACCGCTGCCCAATTCCTACAACGGCGGTGGCAAAACATCGCGGCACGTTGTTACCTTTGACAACGAGTCGAAGGCCGGAGATTATCGTTGTATCGCGTTCTTCGGTGAATCACCTCGAAAATTAATATTTTACATACTTTGTTTAATGTGTTATGTTAAATAAAACAAATAAAACAGAAAATAAATTAATCTATTTTCTGTTTTATTTGTTTTATTTAACATAACACAAAATATAGTGTCAGGATTGTACTATCTACGCTACGATAGAGTAGTCTCCGCTGCTAGGGTATGCATCAAGAGATTTGTATATATTCTTTTAATTTCTTTATAGGTATAAGCGGTTTAGCATCAGATCCAGCCAGATTGACGCTCGCGACAATACAAAAGTTCTCCGATAAGAACGATGTCTTCATCGAGGTTGCGGAGGGTAACACCGTGCCTATCACATGTCCCGTACCGTATTCCGAACCGGAGGCCATAGTACAATTTTACAAGAACGACGTGCTCATCGAGGACGCAGATCTGGTGAACGACAGAACCATGGTCATCAAGAACGTCAGATTGACGGACAGCGGGTCGTACTACTGTAGCGTTAATAATTACATAACGCTAAATACATTCGTTAGCAACCACAAGACCATCTTGACGGTACACGCGAACTTAACTTTCCAACCACCGTATCTCACCAAGCAACCGCAAACAGAATATACGGTTCAGCGCGGCAAGAACGTCACATTGGAATGTTTCGGCGCTGGTTACCCTGTGCCGCGCGTCATCTGGAGTCGTCTAGGCGGTTCTCTACCGTCGAAGTCGGTGAAATCGCCCATCGGTTTGACATTGGTCCACGTGCAACCATCCGATCGCGGAGAATATGATTGCGTATGGACCAACGAGGTCCGACAGGTCAAGTCGGCGATCATTTTGAGAGTAATGGAACTACCGAGGGTCACGAGACAGCCAAGCGCGTGTAAGTTCTACGAAGGCGGACAATTACAGCTCTCGTGTGACGTGACGGGCGAGCCGGAACCGATCGTCGAATGGCTTATCAACGGAGAGTCCTTGATGCCCAGCAAGACACAGGAGATAATAGGCTCCACTCTTCTCATATCCGAGGTCGAGAAGAAGCATGCCGGGATCGTTCAGTGCATCGCCAGCAACGAGTACGGATCGCATTCGGGATACAACTTGTTGCAGGTTCAACCGAAGGAGCACGTTGTCGGCGGCAAGGCCGAATCGAAACCAGACTACGGAACTGTATCGAGGCATAAGGGACATACCAGGGGCGGTGGTAGGCGCAGGAATAAAGAAAGAAATAAGAAGGGAAGCGCAGGTAGTTATTTACTTGTGTTATCGTCGTTTCGTACGTTTTCTTATCATTTTATCAAACGTTTGGTTGAGATATCGCCGATTAAATCCCTTCAACACGGTTTTCTTTCGTAAAAAGTATTAGAACTTATAATTTTTATTAAGCATAAAATTAAAAGGCGCTTTTTGTATGATTAATTTTAACATATTATGGGTTTATTAATTTAACTTTCTGGCATTTGACTGAGATTTTGAGTTGAATATAGAATTTCAACTGAATATAGAACTATAGAGAAGCTCTGAATAAATTTGAAAAATTACAGCAAATTTTCAAAAATCAATTCTATTCAATGATCTTAGGAACTTGATGTATTGAATTAATTGGTCCAGTAAAATAAAGATAGGCATAAAATAATTATTTCAATTTACAAACTTATTAGTGAACACAATTTTCGAAATCTTTGAACTTTTTCCTTATATCCTGGCGAATATTACGAATGATTGAAAATTCACCCTTTATTCTTTTCCTTCAAACTACGCAGATTTTAAGCAAACACATTTTTTGCAAAATTAATTGTAAGTAAAGCTATTTAAGTTACTGTTGTGTCCAATTTTTCTTTTCAATTGCGAGTATAATTCCGAATCCAATTTCTATATTAGACAGCTAGCGTCCGGATTGATATATTAAATACAAAGCAAGAAGATTGAACTTTTTTGCGTGGGGGTCCAGGGGGCGGATCCCCTGACCAGAGCTCGCGAGCCTCCGAAGGCGGCAGCGCGAATAAGCTAGTTGTTTTTGTCACTTTTCCTCCGAACGATGCCTTCTCTCCTCTTACCGCCCACCATATGCTCAATGGTGCAGCCTTTGGTGGATCGTTCCGAGCTCTAATTAATTAATGTACAAAGAGAATCACCATAAAAAAAACTGCATATAAATATTGTTAGAAGTATCGCTATAATTAAGAGTGGGCACATTCTTGATTTTTTATATTCTATATTATCGTACTGATAATTATAATTTTAATTCTGTTGCAGTTTTTTATATTTCAATCAAAAGATTTATTTGTCTCCATTAAACTCTTCGTCGTCCTTTCAGCAGCAGTGATTTTGGTACCTCCAGATCAACCCAACGTCACGAGATTGTCTGATGTCTCCGTCATGGTACGATGGTCAGTGCCGGAGAACAAGGGTCTACCGATACAATTTTTCAAAGTTCAATACCGAGAGATTGGCCCGAAGATGAGTGGTAAACAGGCGAAATGGATGACGGCCAACTCCGAGATACCGAATCATGTGCGATCCTTTGAAGTGACCGACTTGCAGCCCGATCATACCTATCGATTCAGGATCGCCGCGGTGTACTCGAATAACGATAACAAGCTGAGCCCGAATTCCGGACGTTTTCATCTCAATAGAGACACCGGTATTGAGAGCAATAGAATGCCAATACCCTTGTTGACCAATACCGAGGCGTTGGGACCGCATCAGGTGTTGTTGGTTTGGCAGAATCCCGACAGGTCGGCGGCAATCGACGGGTTTTACATATATCATCGGGCTTCCACCTCAGCCGGCGATTATCTGAAGACCACCGTCGAGGGAAAGAATGCCTTCAATATGACCATCTCCCACTTACAACCCGATACCACGTACGAATTCAAAGTCCAGAGCTTCTCCGTAGACGCGGCGTCGGAATTTTCCCAAATATTGCGGCAGAAAACTAAAAAGATTATCGTCGAGCATCCGGTTCAGCAAGTAGTGGCGGAAAATAAATTGAGACCGAGCGAGAATACCAAGAATGACAGTATACACGTCATAATCGGTGCGGTATTCGGAGCGTCGCTTATTTTGGTTGCTCTCGCCTTTGCGGCGAGATTCCTGTACAAAAGAGCGAAGTATAAGCAAAGTCAGGAATCGCAGAGTGAAGGTACATGATTTAATGAATTGATAAAACACCGTTCTTGTTCGTATAAGCTTGAATGTAAATAACATTCTTTCTTTTTGACGGATAGGTAAACCGATAACAAACGGACGAGTAATGAACGGTGGAGTCACAGACTCCAAGATTAACATTACGTCCAATCCGCTTGCCGGCCTCGACACGTCCGAAGATATAATGCAGCCTAAGGTCAGTATTTGTAAGTAACAACATCTGCACTTTTATTTCACCGGAAGAAAGTAACGGAACTGAATTCGGTCATTTGGTCCAACGATAATGAGAAGACATCGAATTTCGTTCTCAAGCTCTCCGTGTACAACTTTATGTATTCAATTTCTCCGAAACATAATTATTCGCCTTTGATCAGTCATTTACTTTCCTTCCGGGAGTCAGTACGATTTTAGACGAGCGCGGAAAACATGTTAGTTGCGCGCATAAAGATTCTGCCGCTTTAACGATTGAAGCTATATGAATTAGCTTTGCAATGATGAGCGAGATATTTCAGTAGCGCTTCTACGGAGATCTCGCATTTACTCAACATCGATTTCCGCTCTCGTCTAATAGTGTAAATCCGACATTAAATAGCCCGATATATTAAGGAGACTAGTCTTTTCTAGTTTTAGCATTGGTCGCGCGCTGCTCTTTAATTCTACTCGCTCTCTGCACTCTCTCTGGAGCCGCTTTTCTTTTGTTTTTCCGAACGCGACACACGCACGTTACCACTTACACGCTCTAGATCTGAAAAAAGAAGCGAACGAACGAACGAACACGCATGTTTCTAAATCCAGAGCGGACAACAGTCGTCGATGGAAATGACGTCGTTTCTAAACGGCCAAAACAACAATGGCAGCAACAACGGCCATAACAACGGCGACGCAGCCGGGTCTGACGTGAACGTCACGTCACATAGCGAGCCGTCGTCCCTGCGCCAAGGGCCACTGCCTATCGAACAACGTTTGTGAGAATGATCGCAGCTATATCTCTGTTTAATAGACGGTAAGAACGCGACCCGACCCGCATCCTCGAAGACGGACGTTTATGCTCCGTTGATTGAACCCACGAACCTATTAACGAACTTCATTTCGCGGGAAGAAACGTAAAGACTTGTCGACACGTTATCTCAATGAGAAACTTAACTTATAGACTGTATTTAACGTTCAGCTATTATTGCAATGATGAGACTGTTGCAAGACATTTACAGGGTGTCTTAAGTAGATATGCTCAAATCGCTATTGTAGATTGGGATTGATTTCGTGCAACTTGCGCAGGGAAAGATACACGAGATTTCCCGGCAAATACACGACGTATTTTTTTATATACAGTATAATCAATTATCGAGTTTACCAGGGGTTCTCAAACTTTATTTTTTCGCGTACCACTCAGATATCTATACAAACAGTCACGTATCACCAATTAGAATTAAGATGAACACTGCTACGTATGCTACACTGCAGCAATGTTAGAATGTGATCCCCCTTACTGCGATTATCACATCCCCCTCGTGAAATACTCGGTCTACGTTTGTCTAAGTAGCTCGCGTACTACCTGGGGTGCGTTCCACTTGGCGCTCACAACGCTTGCGAGCAAGCGTCCTTGCATGTTTATTATTTGATAAGCAACAAGAATGAAATGATTCCAAGAGCGTTGTGAGCGCCAAGTGGAACGCATCCATAGAAGGCTTCCACCAGTGGTACGAGTACCATAGTTTGAGAAACTCTGGAGTATAGTATTGTGAAGAGATATTTCTTTCCACGTCTTCCACGCTTTATCAGTACGAAGACAGTATTTCACGACAGCCGAAACAATCCCACTTTATAGTACATAATTAGAAGATAAAAACGATCTGGTTGCATCTTATATATTCATTGTCTTTCCCTTTCTTTTTCTAAGAAAATGTTATTAAGACCTTTGTCCGTTAAGTAGATGTGAAATTCAATTAATGTACCTGCGAAGTAACTGACTTAACTGTTACATATCAACTTAACGGTCGTAAACTAGTGAGCACTAAACAACGTTGTTTAGTAATTTTTCTATCCCTTTTCGCGATGTATACACTTTTGCATCACTTTCACAAGCGGGTTACTTTTTAAGAATTTTGTAATAAAAGCTTACGCATCTAAAGTACATAACGTAAGGATACACGATACGTATAGTTACATTAACTATTCGCCAATGTTGAAAAGAAGGTAGTGTCATTTTATGATAGAGAGAATTACTAGAAATATCTTTTTATAAAATAATGACGTAATGGTTGAGTCATATATTGTTAACATTATCTTGGTGTGTATGCCTGTTATTTTTATAAGTGTTTTCCTAGCTACGACAGAGAGAGAGAGAGATCGAATAACTTATTAATGTCATCCATGACCAACGCAATATTACACGTCATGATATCTCTGACGGTGATTTGTTTATTATCAAAATTATATTTGTAAAATGTTATATATTGTGAGGGTGGGAAAATGGGTGATAAAATTTATATTTTGATAATTGATATTTGCGTATGGCGGAAAAAGACAAAAAATTGTAAATATGAGTGTATAAAAAACTTTTTTAATAAATTATTTAAACGTTTGGCTTATGAAAGTACTGCACTTCGCAATCTATGAGTCGACAAAGAAGCTAGTGAAAATATAATATGCATTGTACATACTAGCATAGTATCCAAGCGACACAAATGAATATATGTGCCTTACATCTTGCCTGAGGATAATGATTACTAAAAATAACGACTATTTATATACTTCTGTACATGTATACCACCATTTTGTGTACTTAATTTTTATAAAATAAATTATATTCAAAAGGAATGGAGAAAAATGTGAGATATGCGCGTGCCTGTGCAATGTGAAGCTTTATCAAGCATTCCTTTTTTATTCAGCGTGACTATACAACTATGTTTGAATATAACATGCTTTAGAATATAACAATTATTATACGTTAAATATAACAATTATACAAAAGTATGCTGTAAATCATCAACGAAATACTATTGAATCCCCACGAACAAAAGTAAACCTTTCATCAAAAGAAATATAGCTCCCATAATGAAATGTTACAACTTTCTTGAATTCAATTATACGATTTGTAATTTCATCAGAATTCAGGATAAAATTGTATTTTATTTATAAATTTAGCCATTATTTTTATATACAAAATTCTATTTATAAAATTCTTATCTTTTTTTATGTATGTACGTTTTTATGTATCTTTATACATGTACCCGACATATATTTTATACACGCGTAGCCTCTGATTCTTTAAATATTTTTCGTATGCGGAATTACAAAAATAGAACTTGTTTGTCACGAGTTATGTAAGATTGTCCAAAGTGGACCTTACCATCAACGAGATATTAAAGACCGTCAATCTTATGGAAGTTTGCGTGTCCGTTAAAAAATTTAGACAATTAACTCATAATAAAATATTAATTTTATGATTTATAATGTATTTTAGACATATATATATATATATATATATATATATATATATATTTACATTAAAAGAATATTTGATTTTATTTAAAATTGCATTTTTTTATTGTTATTATTCGTATTTGATTAACGGTCGAGTGATAATTCGATAGAAAAAAATGTAATTTTGTGCCACTGTATGCATTATAAATATGCGTGCGTATTTATAAAACATTTGTATAATAATAAATCGTGAATTTAATACTCTATAATAAGTTAATTGCTCAGACATTTATGACAGCGATAGAAAATTTATATCAATAATATGGTAATATCGATACTCTTCAATTATCTCTGGGCTCCCGGAGCCACTTTGAAAGTCACGAAAATTTATGACCTAGGGGTCGATTGTGTATCTCAAAATTTAGTGAAAATTACAAAAGTGAGAGAATTCACTAGGTTTTGACCAATGAAATTACAAATATTCCATGCTGATGGCCCAAACGTGAACCGAAACGTTTAATTTGGTTGTCCTATGCTATGGACTGATGATATAATATTAATTTGATTTTATTAAAATTGCGCATTGATGTATCGCCTGGTAAAAAATTTTTTATATATAAACAGATATAAACATATGTAAACATATATAAACATACCTATATAATTTATGTATGAAAAATATGTCCATACATAAAATTTTTCATATATATATAATTATATATAAATGTATAGAAAAGTTATATATGATTATATATGAGCAATTTTATGTATGGACATTTCATACATAATTATATATGTTTATACATGTTTATATATGTTTATACACATGCCCTAACAGCACAGAACATTGCAGCAATATTGCTGCAATGTTGCTGCAATGTTCTGTGCTGTTAGGGTGTTCATATATGTTCATATATGAAAAATTTTTTACCGGGACGCGCTGACTCCAAACAGCCTACTTATGATTTGTATTGTTATTTATTAGTTAGGAGTCCTAATTTGCGAATGAAGGTTTTTATAAATATTCTAGTCAATACGCTCATTTTTGTAATATTCACCACCCATACAGCACAGAACATTGCAGCAACATTTCGGCAATATTGTTATATTACTACAATGTTACTGCAATATTGCTGCAATTTCGACTGTGCTGTATGGGCAAGTTGTGTGATACACAATCGACCCCCTAAATTCGGTCGTCGAATGCTTTTGAATCGGAGGCCCGGGCCCGCCGACACCTGTGCCACTTCCGAGCAGCTGGACAGAGGGCGCTCGGCGGTTCCGCTGGATTTAAAAGTCGCGTAACCGTAAACCGCGACTGCGGCGTGCCCGCATGCCGTTCGAGTCGTGTGCCGGGAGCTCATCGATGCTTGGCTGTATGCCGCATGTAAATAAATCTGGCGAGACATTACGGAGAACGTCGTCCTTCGCGCGGATTGTAATGTTCGCGGGATTCGTCGGACCAGGGACTGCGAGGTAATCAGCCGCGTCTACATTTCGCAGTCCAGAAACGGGATTCGCGAGGTTCGAGATTAACGGCACACACCGACTTCCCTCCTTTTCCCTCTTTTTTTTATGAGCGACCGGGCGAAACTGTAAACACCGGCGGACCTCCCGAACGATCAGCAGGACGGATCCTGAGATCAGGATGTGCGACTTGATAGACCTGAACAGTCCGGGTGTGAGGGGAGCGCTGGAGCCGGCGAAGCTTGCGTCGCCGCTGATCCCGGCGCCGAAGGGTGTCGAGGGTGACAACGGTACGGGCTCGGAGTCGGCGACGGAGAAGCGCGAGGGCGAGGGTAACAATCCGTTCGACCGAGTGTTGAACGAGACCGCCGAGTACGTGAGCAAGAAGGGCGATCCCTTCGAGGTAATGCTGCAACGAGCCCTGAGGTCCAAGGATAGGAGGAACGTGCAACCCGTGGACTTCACGGACGACTTTACTCCGAGGCGTAAGAAGCGGTACTTGAAGATGAACAAGACGTTGGATATGCTCGACGAGTCGTTCGAAGGCAGGTTCGGCTTGTTCGCCCGGGATAAGAAGGAAGCGAAGATTGAGAGGGGAAGCGTTGGTATCGATGGGAGAAGCGCTGATGTCTGTGACAGCAATGCAGCGGATAATGCGTCTGTCGCCAAGCAGGAGCGTAAGATATGTGTTGTCGGTCCAGACTCGCTCGAGTTGTCCATCTTAAATCAGTCCGCGATGAACGACACGCTGCTGGAAGTATTTCCCAAGTCTAAGGAGAATGGCAAGGTGTCACCTTTTCTAGAGAAAGATGCGTCGTTCGAAGAACCTGTCTTTCCCTCGAGCATCAATCTTAAGCCACCAAATATTCAGCGTTCATTGTCACAGGGGACTGGAAAGTCACCGACAGAACTGCTGTGCTCATATAGGAGATCCCAGTCTGTGACGGATGGCCAGAGGAAAATCTCGCACAGTAGCACCATGTCATCCTTCCTAAACAGAGGCTTCTTGGACAGCAGACAGAGCGAACGATCTGTATTCTCCAGTTTATCGAACGTCTCCTCTATAACAAAATTGACTTCTGCTTCACTGTCATCGTCCGTACTGTCAAATGACCCTATGAATCATGCTTTCTTGGATAACGGTTCGTTGAAAACGAGTCTGGAGAAGATTAGTGCGACCGAAAGTCCTATGGAAATAAAGCTGAAACAGTACGACTTATCGGATCTGGCAGAGAAACTTAACAAACTGAAGTGCACTATGAATGATACCAGTATCTCTAGTATAACTGAGGATGACTCTAATTCCACGAAAGAAGAAAACAATAAACGAACCACGAATAATAAATTGATAGATGTCGATGTATTTGTTCCGGAACAAAACAAAGTATTTAATAAAAGCACATCTTCCACGTGTTCTTCGGACTCTGTATTCACTGTAAGATATTTAATGTTATTGCATATCGTTTAGAATTATAACATTTGGAATTATTTTCTAAAAAAATATTTGAATTTAATTTATCATTGATACCTCAACGGTTTAATATAAAAAAATGAACAGTTTTACAAAGTTAACTTATTTCTAAACTATTTCATATTAAAACAGAAAATAAAAATTGATTACAGAATACAAGTAAAGTCGATAAGTCAATACTGAATGAGGCTAAGGTACTTGCACAGACTTTTGAGGAATTTGCATTGAAAACAGATTCAGGATGTAAGTATTTTATTTATATATTTATTATAATACTTGCGGTTAATTTAAATTCTTAATACTTCTTTCATTGTCCTTCTTTTTCTTTCCAGCTAGTACGGATGATGATTTAATTTCGAATAATACTCTGTGGATGTCAGAATTATTACCGGCATTTGAGGATGAACCTGTAGTAGATGATTTAATTGATTTGCCTGTGTCGCCAAAAGGAAACTCAAGGGATATTAGAAACAATGATAAGAAGCAATCTCCTGCAAGTATCGATAGCGCGGAAGAGAATTTATTGAAGGAAATGGAGTTGCCAGTTTCTTCCAATGTCTCTGCTGTAAAACAAAATGTAACTTCGTTATTGTCAGATCTCAGAAAGTTGGTTAGAACAGAAAGTAACCCGGAAGCTAAGAAATTACTTGATAATCTGGAAAAACTTTTGGATATTAATTATAAAAATAATACAGAGTTATTAGTAACCTGTTTAAATATGTCAAACAAGTCACGAAGTCCTCAGAAAATAAACTTGGATAGCGAAAGATTCGATAAATCAAATACAGATAAAAGCGAGGAAGAAAGCGGTAAAGTATCGTCCCAAGAGAAGCTCTGTAATAATGAAAAGTCGCTGTCAAATGTAAATTATAAATTGGAAGATACATCACAAGATATTATCAGTAGTGGCAAATCGTCAGTTACGTCTTCATCCTGTAGAGAAAATAGCGAAGATCATATGAGTATTACAAATTCATCTAACATAACAGAACACAGTAAAGAGAAAGATAATCAGGTAGATAAAAAGATAGCGGTAGAACTGCTGATAAATCTTCAAAAATTATTAAGCGGTCAAGCTGAGGATGATACAACAATACAGTTACTTAAAAATATAGGAAAAGCGTTAAATACCGCATTCAATAATAATATTGAAAGTGAAATGCAGATGAATTGCACTAGAAAACAGAAGATTCAACACACTGCGCCTGTAAAAGCTCCAGAATCTGGTCATAATGTGCATTCATCCGCACTTTCAACAAAAGTAGCGCATAGACGGAGTTTGGAGCCAAAATCTAAAGTGAGTAAATTTTTATTATTTTTTACGACAATTTGAATTGCTTACGTTGCTTATGCATTACTGCATTTCCTGCCGTTTAAGAAGACAGATAGAAGAAGTGTATCTGCAATTGAGTCATCTTCCAAGAGTACGTCAAGCACGCAAATACGCAGACGTCAAGATACATCCGGATTGGAGAATCGCCAGAAGCGTTTTTCAAGCGACCCCGGATTTATCAATAAAAAACTTACGATTCCAGAAGCTAATCACACAAGAAAGGGTAAATTGTATTATATGTATATTCCGCATTGTGTGTTATATCAAATGAACATTCGTTTGATATATAGATAATTGAATTACATGTTGGAATATATTTCAGCGGAAGCTACAAAACCTGATAGCAAAAAGGAGAAATCCATTGCTATAAGCGATGTTAAAAATAAACTGAAGAAAAGATCAGATGTAGTTAATAAAAGAGGTCCTATGAAAGCAGTGCATCCTGTAGATAATATGCAGAAAAAAAGAGGTATGTCTAATCTGTTGAAAGAACTTGGCTAATTAATTGATAACATCTTTGAATGCTTATTAAATAGAAATAACTGATAATCTATAATTACAAAAATTGATAATTTTTTTATAATAAGGAAATGTTAATGTTTTATTAACTGGTAATATAATTTGCTAATTTTTATGACACAGCTTCACTTGGGAGACAGACGGTGCTGTCTCCTCAAATCACTACGCCACCAAAATCCGAAAAAACTACTCCATTGGGTAATAAAATAATCAGCAGCACCCCCAATTCGATGGACAATAATTATTACGTGCCTAAGAAACCTACGAAATCCAAACCGATGGCTTCGTCAACACCGGACAGCCAAAACAGCAAGAGCGCACCGTTGACGTCCGCTAATAAAAAACGTAACCTTTCTTGCGATATCTCGCCGGTGACTACGCATGTAAACACGAGCGGCAGCAATGAACAGAAAGGCAGTCCTAAAAGGTGAGAGCGAGCCAACTTAGAACAATACTCTTTAGCTTATACAAGCTACAGATTATTAGCTTATCATTTATCAAAAGCAAAAAAAAGGGAAAAAGTTAAAAGATTATGTAACGATTGGATTTGTTTATAGGCTAGAACAATGATCACCTCTTTAACTTATCATTTAACAAAAGCAAAAGAAAGAGAAAACGTTAAAAGATTATGTAACGATTGGATTTGTTTATATTGTTTATATTTATATAGTTATTTGTTTATATTCTAGAACGTCTAAGCTACCAACGCCGAAGAAATGTACAACACCCAAACGTCAGCAAATAGATGCGTTCGGCATTCCGAGGTTCTTGACGCCGCCGAGGCATTCGTCGTTCAATATGAATAATCCACAGTCTCCGCAGCGCTTGAACAGGAGCTTAATCAATTTCCAGCGATATTCCCCTGCGAAAGAGAAGAAAAATGTCAGAAAGATACAGCAGAGTCCGCTGAAGGACGCTAACAGAATCACGAAAGTCAAGCCGCTCAATTTGGTACGTCTGTGACGTCTTTCGTACGAGTGTCATCTTGGACATGGACGCCCTTATAACTTTTCAAGGGAGGGAGAGGGGTGGCAAGTGTAAATATACTAGGGGTGCCAAATAAACGTATTTTCAAATAATATTTTTTAATGAAATATTTATACAGATTTTTATTTTTAATTGTATAAATTTCAAACAAAAAATTATCTGGTTGCCAATCATTAAATCATTCTAAATTGAAAAAGTTAAAATTCAAGGGGGCATATGTTCCTTCTTGCCCCTCCTTGCCCGTCCTTGCTACCCCTATTGGGCGCCCATGATCTCGGACCAACTCATTTCACATTTATGCGCAGATATCCAAAATTAAACGACACAGTACCGGTGACTTCGCCGAGAAGGAGAACAATTACGCGTGAGAATGAAGCGGGAGAGGAAGGAGAAGATCGAAACGATCGCGCCGTTGTGATATCGATCGTCTACTGGAGATTGCCTCGTATAGAAATCGTCTCATGAGAGATGCGGTTTTCTTTTTATTTAATTTTGTGATATATTTGTACGTTTTATAATAAAATATGCGACGTGAAAGTGTGCGATTCGACCGTTCACAAATCATGAAGTAATCTCATTAGAGCGTTACGTACAAACGTGTGTATCCTCAAATTCATTTACGCAAATTTGGCAATCGGTTCAATGATTTCAAAACAGTGCGATAATGAGATCCCAGGTTTGTGAAAGAGTCAATAAGAGATTCAGAGAGAGACGAATTTTATATATGGATGGAGAGGTTCAGGATGTAATTTCGAGAATCTTGATAGCGTGCCTTAAAATATAGTTTTGTTTTCTCTCCCCTCTCCAGATGTATCTAAGATATCTAAGATTAACAAATCATCGACGGAAACAATGCGAATTGAAGGCGCCTGCTGTTAATAATGAAAAACTGTTATGCGTTTTTATGCGCGGTATTAAAAAAAAATGTTGATATCCGCTCGCGTCGAATTTGTGATTAAAATTTTAAATTGAACGGACTGCGGCCCGTGCGATTCTTCTGCGCATGCGCCTCCCTCCTAACCCCTTCGCACGCGCGTGTGCGCGCGCAGCACCGGTCACATGACCGCCTCGGCCGAGAGCGGAAGACTGCGGCGCCGCGGTTTTCGACGAGATAAAGTCAGCGTTGTAGCGTGGGGCTAGCTTTGCGGGTATCTTCCCCGAGAACTTTTTCTCAAAGAAAACCTGGGTAAGTTAACCGGTAAGTACTCGCGTGACTTTTTTTGACGTAAGTGCTCGCGTGGGGGTCAATTTAACCTACATTTTAATTAATTTATTTTTTATGTATAAACCAAATTTTTGATTTTTATTTATAAATAATTATAAACTGTGAGACATGTTTTAAACATAAAAATAATTTTCAAGCATTAGAAATTAAAAAAGAAATCTGTATTTTTTAAAATATTTTTTATAATATTTTGATTAGTAAATTCATTATAATTTTCGGTCGGTTTGATTCCCACGTGCTTTAATATCGAAAAAATTAAATTCCAAAGATTGGCTTTCCTTCGACTTTCATTTCTCGCTTCTAACATCTTAATTCGGACGGTTGCGCGGAGAAAACGCTCTCGAGACGATCTCGATCGAATTCCGATCAGCTCAATTGGCGATTGACTTATCAAGTAATGCCCGTGGCATTTCGTTAATGACAGAATCGTGAACTTTTGCACGCACGGGAAAACGAATTAGAAATCTTGCTGTGAGCAAAATTCTGTCGGTTGTTAGGGCCACTTCGACCAAATTCCGATTAAGTTAATCGGAGTTTGGTCGAAGTAGTCCTTAGGCGATCAAGAGACGGCAGTGTCTCGCGCCAAGATGTAAGCGCGAAGCACAATGGCGTATATTTACGCCGCACCTCTAGTTGGGCGCACCTGAAATTTATCGTTCGGTTATAACGGTAGAACGGATGCGTTTCTGAGTGGGCTTCCCACTCGGCATGTAATATTCCCAGGTAGAACACAAAATCATAA
>NJRP01000720.1:40649-82983 GCA_003063835.1 Aphaenogaster floridana | reverse complement strand
AAAAAGTGTAGAGTGAAATATAAGAAGCAAGAGATTTAATATTACAGGTAATAATACAGGTAATATTACAGGTTCAGCGGCCAAGAAATTAGAAGAGATTATCAGTTTTCAGCTTTGCAGTTGGCAACTCTTACATTTAATCGGAGGATCAAGTTAATCGGAGATGGTGATACCGGCCCTATATGTAACAAAATTAATACTTTCCACTGTTCAGAATAAGTGCAGAAACAATAATCAATCGTTGAAATTCAGATTGATAGCCTAGAAAAAAAACCGTTTATTTGACTAGCTTTTTGCGAATGTGTGCGTGCAATTTTGATGTAGTAGTGTGTAGCGATGTATCGATGTGATGTATCGGTCAGTAAAGTCGGCTCTCGCGTCGGAGTTCGGTCTTCACTACAGGATCCTCTTAAAATCCTACTTTAGAAATTTTCATTATATTTGAATTAAAACATTAATAGCGTTTTCGACTGCAATGGGCTGTGATCGCTTCGAGATCGATTAATGATGCTACGTGCTCTACTTCTGGTTACTACCCCTACAGCACAAAAATTGCAGCAATATTGCTGCAACATTTCGGCAATATTTAATGTTACTGCAATATTGTTACAATGTTGCTGCAATTTTTGTCCTGTAGGGATAGGGTTATGATAAAAGTGATTATAAATATATTTAAACGTTCAAAAGCTTAATTGTTTAAAAAACGTGTCTTGAAAATATAATATACAAAAATTATTCTACGGTAAGTCTATTAATAACTTGATATTTCATATATTTTTACACATTTTCTTCTTTTACATATTTCCGATCGAACATATTGATCTGATTCAATCGATCTTGGATCGATTCAAACTACAATGATTTAAACGAAAATGTTATTAGATAAATTAAATTTTTTTCGCTATTTCTTTGGAAATAACGGTCATGATATACGAATATCTAGATACGATACTCGCACCGCAAATACGACTAAATTTGATGCAACTTCATGTGATAAGGCATTTATGATTCATGACGCCGGAGTATATTGAGGCTTGTGATTTTTCTGAGAGATTTACATTGCGCAATTAAATAATTGAAAATAAGTAGAGATGAAAAAGCCTCCTTTACAAATGCTTTAATGTATGGGATTCAGGTGATACAGAAACGAGGCTAATTAAATTTGGCAACGAAAGGTACATCGCCTTATCAGATAATGCATGTGTTGTTTTTCTAACCTAGTAATACTTTTGCAAATGATAATAATCGCATTTTTCGATATCATAATATCTCTTTAATTCGATCACGATGTATATCAAGACTTTGCATTTCATGAACATTAAATTATTGCAACTTGCGTCTATCGTTCGGCGTCTTTTTCTGTTATAAATATTTTGTTACAATAATATTCTTGATGTTACGTTTGTTTTAAATGCAAATTCTGCTTTATCCTGCTTAAAATAATTTAAGATTTTATATAATTTGTGCGAACAAATTTAAGAATAGCAGCGATAACTCTAATCTTTTTGTGAATAAAAGTTTTTAGTGCAGCTTAATATGATTACGTTACGAGGAAAACTTAAAAAGGACAATGACATAGCAAATTCTAAGAGCTACAACAGACGAGTCTCGATACGAGATAAATTACTGATCAAAGAGGTCAATTTGATATAATATTTCTTGCGTATTATGGTAACGTCACACGAGTTCTAACTATGTTTATGTTGGATTATTTTTCTTAGGTGCAGGAAATGGAACAAACGTTGCCAGTAACTTGTCAAGTCACATTCAAAGATCCACATCGTCTTCATGAATTTATCCTTTTAATTATACCAGATGAGGGATATTGGATCGGTGGCCATTTCTATTTTCAAATTTACATAAGTGAAGAGTACAACATGGCGGTAATTTTATATTCGATAATTTTTATGTATTATGACAATTGTACATATATAGTTACCTTAGAGTTATATGTCAATAGAGTTATAAATCAGTGGCAGAGCGTTGCATGCCTTAGGGCCTAACCAGACAAACTTGCATAGCCACATAACCATATGCATAGAAAAAATTATCCAATCATATGTCTAATAAATAGAGGCACATCTTTGGGAGCTTTCCAGCAAGAGACCATATCGAGACAGGAGTCATTCTATCTTTGTTCGATATTCGGTGAAAGACAAAAATAGAATGACTCCTGTGTCAATATGTATCTCTTGCTGGAAAGCTCCCTTTATGCTAGACATATGATTGAATATTTTTTTCTATACATATAGTTATGCGGCTATGCAAGTTTGTCTGGATAGACCCTTAGTTACAATGCGTTCGGCAGCTCATTGTTAAAATGCCTCAAGGAAGGGGAAGAGGGGAGGAAATATATCGAAAGAAAATCCGGCTGAAAGTTACAACTTTCACCGACCACTGTGTCAAATCATTATATTCATCATATTTTTCAGCCGCCAGTAGTAAAATGCTTAACGAAGTTATGGCATCCTAATATAAGTGAGGATGGTGATGTATGTCTGTCTATTTTAAGACAAAGTAGTATTGATGGAATGGGATGGGCACCAACACGCAAACTGAAAGACGTTGTATGGGGTATAAATTCTCTTTTCACTGTACGTATATAATCATTTGGTCTGTTCTTTTTCGCTGCACTTCTGAGAACTAGTGCAATAAGTTAGATTAAGACAAATATATTTTCTTTCATTCTTTCATTCAACTTATTGCACTAGTTCAGAAGTGCAGCGAAAAAGAACAGATCAATTTTCTGTTGCACAATCCATTGGATTGGTGCGATTATGTTAAATATATTTTATATTTACTTGTGTTTTTTTTCAGGATCTCCTAAACTTTGATGATCCTTTGAATAGAGACGCAGCAGACTTGTTTGTTAAGGATAAAGAGTCTTTTCGAAGTAAAGTTAAAGATTATGTAATGCAATATGCAAAAAGATGATTTACATTGTAACATTTTAAGTAACAAATAATTATTTACATTTTTCAAATTGGTTTCGTGCCTCTTTTAGTATATGAGTACAAAACTTGCTCAAATGTGCTTTAGGTTGATTTGCTTTAACTCAATTTAATTCTGCTAGTCTTTTTGCCTGAAAGAGATTATTATCGCTTTCAGTTTCATATAATTGAATTCTTGGACTGTTATAGCGAAATTATTAATAATTATTAATATACATTAATTACGACCTATATCATTATGTATGATGGAAATGTAAACATATGAAGATTAAAAGTACATCACGTGTACGATAATGTTTTTTCTCTTTATGAGACATTGTAATTGTCAAAGAGCAATTGTAAATAAAGTGGGTGTTTAATAATATATTTAAATAATTTAAATTTATATATTCTCTCTTGTGTAAGACATATAAGTAGCGAATATGCAAAAAGTACCTCACACTAATAAGAATTAGAAATTATAAGTGTGTACACTATTATTTTATCAAGTATTTATTTATAATTTTCGTACAATGCTTGATCGACATTTTTTATTAAACTTCAAAAAAATTCGATTTATTTGTTATTCCATGTATCTTTTTACCCTGATTTATTAAAATAGACCATAATTTATTTGTGTTACATTCATCGAATTAACGGACGGCTGAAAATTTAGCCGCCGATGAAAGTCTACGAAACATCCGACGATCGGTCGACAATGATTTTCGTTATAATTACAAGTTGTAACAAATAAATAATAACAAAAGAGAAAACAAGGAGAGATGATTTTTTTCCTTGTATTTCTCATCTCTCGTTTCTCCGCACTGTTCGGATATTAGACTAGGCATGTACGCGAAGTGGTACGGCCATATGTGTATGCGTGTTGTGCATGTGCGTATGTGTATGTGTGTACATAAATATAAATAAAAAATTGCAGCTCTCCATCGTTAGAACGTGGTCCGCAGCTCTTCCTGTATACTGGTTGACCTGATGAGTTTCTGTTTAGAGCCCAACAAACTCTCGCTCCCTAGGCTGTCACTGTCTGAAGCTGTCTTCGATTTTTCTCCGTGGTATTCGTCGTTATATTCCTTCAATCTGTTGCCTAGGAACACAGCCCTCTCGCGTTTCTTAATCATAAAATCGGTCGGCAATAGCCACCGATGTTCATGGCACTCCTCTGCTAATGGTCTTTTGCTGAGGAAAAAATTAATCCATTTTTTAAATATATAAAAGACTTATTCATATATATACAGGGTAGGGAAAAAGTCCCGGACTCCTGAAATATCTCAGAAGGAGTGGGATATAGAAAAAAATGTTAAATACAAAAGTTGTAGGGTTCAAAGTGGGGCACTTGATGGTGACCTTGACCTTGAACCCTACTACTATTTCAGGAGTCCGGGACTTTTTCTCCACCCTGTATATATATTATAGTGCATTTAATATTAAGTACAATATTATCCGATTATAATAAATCTTTACACTAATCTTGAAGACATTTTTCAAAATTACCAACCTTGGCGCGCGTTTAAAGACCAACATGAGAAATCTGGTGGCCTCTTGACTCAACTCTTTGTAGAGATGTTCGAATCTGTATCTGACGAAGGATATGTTCTGTCTGGTTTCGTCCGCATCCTTACCACGGAACGGGGAGACTCCGGAGAGCAATACGTAGGTCAACACACCGACCATCCAGATGTCCGTTTGCGGGTAGACGGGCTCATCGTTGTAGAGCTCGGGCGATCTGTATTCGGGATGACCCAGATGCTTGGGTACCACCGTGCCCAATTTGCTGACCCTATAAGCGGAGCCCATGTCAACCAGCTTCACCTGTACCGACCTCACAGATGACATCACGACGTTGTCCGGCTGAATGTTCAGGTGACAGTATCCTCGCCAATGAAGATACTGCAGACCATCGAGGATCTGCGTAATGGCATTTGCTACGCAGTTCTCCGTGTACTCGTGCCGACTGGAGAAGTACGTGAGTATGTCGGCGCCCTGAAGTTTTTCCATGACGAACACCGCCACGGGGGAGCCGGGTGCCTTGTAAGCGGCCTCCAACATGGCTATCCGTTCATGCCGCAGTGAACCTAATACTTGGTATTCCTGGTTCACCTGCTTTTCCGTCTCGGCGTTCAGTTCCATAATTTTAGCGACGATTACGCGATCCGTGCTCTTATCCACGCCCTTCACCACCGCGGAGAATTGTCCGCGCGACAGCTCCGAAATGAAGCTATACTTGGTAGACAGCTGCGGCTCTACCGACCATTCAATTGGATTATTCTCTATAGAGTAATCGATGTGTGGCTTGTCCTCTTCCAGGACAATCTCCTGGCCGGCTTCGGTAAGCTCCTGGAGATGCCTCATTGCCCGCGTAATCTGTACCTTTGGGCAACCCGGCATTCGCGTCTTGATTAACTTGGATGGGATACCCTTTTCGCTCCAGCCGATGCGATTGCGCGCCGCTAAACGGAAATTGTAACTCGTGTCCTGCTTTAGATCGCGCACCAGAAAGAATTCGTGGTCAATATTGGAGGCAACGTCTATCCAGGCGATCGAATCACCCTCCTTGTATTGTAGATTGTAACATAGCACAGGTGAATTGCCATCGTACTTCGGTTGCTTCCATCGCAGAAGAACTTCGGTATCCGAAACATCGGAAGCCTGGGAAGTTGAAGATAATATTTGACAATACGAAAACGAAAATACCATTATATACACTGAAAAAAAGCTGTTGCTTCAATTAAAGTCCACGTCACGGGCTGCCACAAATATAAATACTTTATTCAATTGCATTATGATTGGACCAAATATTTAGATTATTAAAAGAATGATCTAGATATTTGATCCAATCATAATACAATTGAATGAACTATTTATGTTAAGAATAATTTAGATATTTGGTCCAATCATAATACAATTGAATAAACTATGTTTATGGCAGCCCGTGACGTACACTTTAATTGAAGCAACAGCATTTTTTTCTGTGTAGATTAATAGTCACTTCAAAAATTGCTTAATTACTGTATGTACCTCTGGAGAATCCGGACCGCAAGAAACCGTTGCCTGCAACACCCTGGTTCTGACGATTGTTTGTCCTATCGGGTTCCTCGCCACGACTTTGTATATTCCAATATCGTGCTCCTTCGTAGGATTAAAACTGAGTATAGATCTCCCCTCGGAGTCCTCCGTTACTTTGATCCTGTTGTTCTCTTGTATGACCATATCGTTCTTGAACCACTGTATCAGTGGTTTCGGGTTTCCTACAGCCAGACAGGTGAGATGCGCTGGTTTTCCCTCCTCGATCGGGCAGATCTGTGGCTTCTCGCGGAAGAACGGAAGCTGACCATCTTTTTTCGATTCCATCATCGCTTCAGCTTCGGCATAACTGTCTAACCGAGTGCCCAGCTCATTCTTTAAACGTCTAAGCGTATATGTGTCCGCCGATCCGTACCGATTGATGCGTTCTCTCCTTTCGTCATCAATCTCTTCGTCCATAACGTCCGTGAATCGACGGCGTTCTCGTATGATGGGTGCCTAATAGCGAAATAGTAAAGAATTGAGAAAAAGAATTTCACAAAATAATAGTGCTTTACGTAAATAGTCCTTAACCAGTTGGTAATAACTTATTATGAGCGAAAAAAAGTGCCACAACTGGTAATGACTCATATGTGAGCACCATGAATAGCTCGGCCAATTTTCAACAGATTTGCATTGAACTTGATAAATTCTTATAGATAAGCTTCCATATATAATACGAAATTATTCACTCTCACCAATTTTGGCACAAAACGTTGATTTTGGATCCACCAGTTAACTGGTTAAGCTAATATTTTTTTATTTAAAAAAACAGTTCTTTTTATAGCTACTTACTCTCCAGTCAAAGCCGTTGTCTTCGGTAATAGAACGCGAGAATCCGGGACTGCGATTGCATGCGACTTTCATGTATTCGCGTAATCGTACAGGGAAATCGGTATCCCGCAGCTGGAGAAGATAAGTGTCTGGACCATTCTGATAACTGTAAAATATAAATGGAAGATGAAAAAAAATACACGAGTTTTGTAACGTTACATAAAATACGTTTCATAAAGAATTAAGTGAAGTTTATACACGTTTTACATGTCTTTCATAAATTAGTTAGATTTTTTTTTATAGACATATATATTATATATATATATATTCAAAGTTTAATATTAAAATAAAATCCAATCGGATATATTTATTCTACGGCATTCTCTTACTGGCTTTCGCTCTGGATTATTCCGATTTCCGTGTCGATTGGTTCTCTGGATGGTATTTGATTTTCCCATGTCCTGGGCGAACGTTTCTTCAACGGACTATGACTCCTATCGGGTTCGGGTGTGAACTTATGTCCGGGTGGATATACCATTCGCGATGGATCGTCAAATGCTGTTTCCAGTTTGCGTCTGCGGTACCACGTGCGGCACGAAGCGTTGCTGTACCAATCGCTATAAAAATGTACTTTATTTATAATCATGCTTAAAATGATAAATTACATTTTCTGTTTTGTAAGAAATTTTATAAATATATTTTACACGCTAAATCTTTTTTTTATTAAAAATTCTATTCTGCTTGAAGAAAACACTGTTATACATCGAGATTCTAGATTATTCCTTTAAAATTGTTGTATTTTAAGTGCATCATCATTATAATCTACTTACCGATAAAGTTTATAATAGTTCTTCAAGTTCTCGGAAGGTATTCTATAAGGTTCTGGCGGTGAGCTGTCAATGTAATTGAACCACGGATGAGCCAAAGCGGCCCTAATGTCCATCCTTTTGTCGACGTTATACACCAATAGACTACGAATAAAGTCCTGCGCTTCGTTCGAGATATGTTTCCATCGGTCATCGAAATCCCATTTGCCTTCTCTGATTTTCTTTAGAGTTTCTCTATCGTTCGCACCTCTGAACGGTGAGATACCCGATAACAAGATATAGGTAATTATGCCAACGGACCACATGTCCGCGGCGTAGTTGACACCTTCGTTATTAGTTACTTCCGGTGCGACATATTCCGGCATGCCGTATGCCAAGGTCATCAGCCTTGTCTGCGAAATTCTGCGGGCGAGTCCAAAATCTCCGATCTTCAGGTCATCTCCTCCTGCGTGGGAGATTAGCAGATCGCCGAGCTGCGAGGAAACATATTAAATCGAACATATGAAACTAATCATAGCAAAGATAGTTTTATGAAAGAGAAATATCTAAAAAAAAAATAATTTCATGAGCTACATCCAGTACATTTAAATTTCGAATGTTATGTTCGCTGCAGTGATGTAAAGAGAAACTGCACACAATCACTGATTATTCGAAATTCTCATATCTCTTTGAAAAAAAGCGATTTTCAAATCACTCACCGTTAGACCGAGATGCGCGTAATGATTTCCATGCATATATTCCAATCCCCATAACAATTGACGTATATATCGAGCGATATCTATCTCGGTATAGTGTTCTTGTCTCGTGAGATTGTCCACTAATTCGCCACCGGCCGCTCTAAATTATCGTTGTTAAGGATTGTTCTGCTGGACATTGTGTTACTTTCGAATAATATATTAAATGAATAAAGAGTTATAATCAGAATTATAATTAATAATAATTAATATTGAAAAAAGTATTTTATTAAATATTTTAAATTATTTCAATATCTCAATTACTCTGACTAACGCTATATATAATGCAAATAAAATGCGGAAATGATAAAGGATACAACTCTATGACCAGCGTGACCGAATCGTTCGTCTCAAAGGCATCGTGCAATCGCAGTAATTTGCGGTGATGCAGGTTGTTCATCGCTTCCATCTCGTTATACATAAACGGTTTGAGATCACCGCGTCCGTGCATAATTTTAGAAGCGTAATTTCTTCCGGTGTTTCGCTCGACCGCATGATAAGTCACACCCTGAGTGCCACGACCCAGCTCGTCGCCCAGATCGTACAAATCGTCGAACGGCTTGTCGTGTGGTTTCACATCCATCTTCTTCCTGTACGTCCTGTACCCGTACTCGTGTTCGTTCTCCTCCACGTGCAGCATCACCGAGCAGGATATCGAGCCGGCCACGTTACCTGCGCTGATCGAATAAAGACCCTCGTCCTTCACGATGGCATCGTTGACGGTAAGGATTGTAATGTCGGGTTCGATGAACTGAATCTGATTAAAAAGATATCCTCTTAATTAAAATATCTTTAATTGAAGTTTCTAATTAAAAATAGATTTCTTTTAATTAACACTAAAGCTACCGACAATTTATATATATCTATTTTTACCGAATCGGTCAAATGACTGGTTTTTAAATAAAAGTTTTATTTTTTCCAATTGAATGCAGGTAATATGTTAATCAGAAGAAACGAAAGAAGAAGAGAGATAGATATTGAAAAACTGATTATATGTATATTAAGGAAAAGTCGTGAAGTCAATCGAGGAAAAGCGATAACATTGAATGCAGAATTTTTAATCAAAAGTTTAAAAACGATCATTTGACAGCTGGTAGTAGTTTTAGTGTTAAAAATGCAATGGGATACTACTCTGCAGTGAAATCAGGACGTTGTATAATAGAAACATGAACGGAACAGAAACACACCCTGATTCTGGTAGATGAAGCTATAGGTTTCCAGTCCTTGTACCACTTGAGTTCTGGATAAGGTACGCCAGTTACGCGAGCGGTAAATTGGCCATTTCTTCTCACCATTACGATAGTCTCGTCGGGTCTTTCGATAAATGTAGGATACTCGGCAATTTTTAAAATAACTTTTTGTCTGGCCTCGCCGTGTTCGTTCGTAGCGACGGCCTCATAGATACCCTCGTCCCTTTCGAGCATCCTGTTGATGAACAAAGTTGCCTGGCCATTTCTAGTGTAGCTTTGATCGTATCGACCGCCCGATTCAATCAGTTGATCGTTGAAATAATACGTCATTTTCGGCTTGGGATAGCCATAGACAAACCAAAAGAGATTGCAATTATGGTTTTTCACACCATACTGAGTGTCGTGTTCTTGACGTAAGAATCTAGGCGCCTGGGCATAGCCGTCGTGCGGTGGTCGCTCGATATCGAAGTCTTTTGGGAAGTAGGGACTGGTTTCGGGACGGAAGTCGATACCAGGCGGTAAATACGGGAAGAACTTGGGCGGTTCTGGCTCCAGTTTGGCGCGATGGGTTTGCGCAAACGGCGACGGGTCGCTTATACCGTATTTGTTCTCCACACGAATGCGGAACTTGTAATCGCGGAACGGCTCGAGATTGCGAATGTCGCAAACACAACTGCGAATACCACTGCGAGCGGTGAACCAATCACCATCCGGGAGCTCGCACATTTCTACTAAATAGGTCACGGGCATTCGCGGACCGATAGGGATAGATGGCTTCCATGACAGAGTGAGATGTCGATCCATCATACGGCTGATGATCGGACGATCCGCCAAGGGCAACGGAATGCCAGACTTCCGGTACTTGTCGTAATCCGCGTACTGGTCGGCAAGAGGTTTCTTCGCACGTGGTTCCAAAGCTGAATTGAAAAATAATGGAGTGTGAAAGCAACTTAAATATTTCGAAAACTTCGCAACATGTATCTTCGAAAGTAAAACTCTTATTTACTTACATTCATAAACCATCTCGGCACTGCACGAATCCTCACCGTGAGGATTAGATATCTTCAGCACGTATTTTCCGGCATCCAGCTCGTCTACGTTGACTATTGTAAGCCGCAACAGACTACCTTCCTGGTCCATCCTGATGCGATCTGTGGGCCAAATTCGATCGCCATTACGATACCACTCGAAATCGGGCTCCGGATATCCCGTGACACATGCGGTGAACTTGGCCGGCATGCCTCTGTAAATCTCACAATCGCCAATCCTCTTCAGGAATGCCGGCGGCTCGACCTTCTGCATTTTTTGACTGAAATTACAAATGTTAACGTATGTAGGACAATTCGAAAGTTCTTTCCTCTTTTTCTTCCATAAAATCTTACATTTTATCGACTACAGCCAGATTTGCTGCACATTCCGCCTCGCCGCCCTTGTTAACCGCCCTGCACTTATACTTTCCCGAATCATCGTATGTGCAGTCTTTCACATACAGGCAGCAAGCATCGCCGTCACGCTTTATCTTGTATTTGTCGTCGTCCTTTAAAATCGGCTTGTCGTTGAAGTACCAGGTTACTTCCGGGTGCGGTATACCGGTAATGCGGGCCGGAAACTTGGCATCGAACGTAGGTAGCTGCTGTAAGTCCGTGAACCTTTGCGTGAAGGTCGGCGACTGGTAGACTTTGCGGACGATAGCGTTTGCGCTGGTAGTGTCTTCGCCCTGTGGATTGCTCAACCGGCAGCCGTAGACGCCCGCGTCTTTAGGCTTGCAAGGATTGATTTGCAGACCGACCTTCTTCCCGTCGCAACTCATCGTCACGCGTTCAGATGGTACGATCGGCTCACCATCTTTCGTCCAGCTTACTTCGGGGATTGGATTGCCGACGAACGACACGTCTAGCGTCAATGGCTGACCCTCCTCAATGGATACGTCGCGCATGGGACTGGTGAATGTCGGCTTTTCGTCTGGCGTGTCTGGTCTCACTTTGCCAGCAACGTCCAGCTTAGCTTTGCAGGATGCAGTGCCTTCCGTGTTGCCCGCTACCACCTGATACTCGCCGACGTCTTCCGGCGTTGCCCTATCGAGGACCAAAGCTTGACTGCCATCTGGTTGACTGACGATCTTTATATGCTTGTTGTCCGGAATAATCTGAAAATACATTTGTTCATAGATATTATTTTTTGTGTTAAAAATGTTAATTTAAAAAATATCGAGAGACTATTATAATAAAATTCTTATCAGTATTATTATACTGACTTCTTCGTCATTTCGTAGCCACTTGAGTTCGGGCGCCGGTTTTCCTATAGTTTTCACCTCCATCTTCACCGGGAAACCCTCGACGACGGTTTGCGGTTGAAGACTCGCGACGAATTCTGGTCTCTTCTCTCTTTCTTCTACTTCTACCTTAGCCGTACCCGTGATCTCACCAAGAGCGTTGGATACGGTCACTGAATAAGTTCCTGCGTCCTCCGGGCGCACGTAATCCATCTTCAATCCAATGAGACCGTTCGGTTCGTTCATGAAGATTATCTCCTTCGTATGCCTTAGTGGTATTCCATCTTTGAACCACTGCACCTGCGGATTTGGGAACGCTAAGACTTGAGCTTCTAGTTTCAACGGTTGTCCAACTACAGCCTTTGTATCTTCCAACGGTTTCGTAAATGACGGTCTCCTCCGTTCGGCTGTAACAAACGCAGATTGCCTTGTATTAAGATAGTGATCGTATTACAATAATCCCGAGCATTTTAAAAAGAAAGTAAAATTTACTCACGCGTGACAGCAACGGCGCAGAGCGAGGAATTATCGCCGCTGGGGTTTGAAACGACGAGTTTGTAGGCGCCGCAATCGGTGGGTTTCACATTGTCGATCGTGAGCTTCGTAGTGCCGTCTGGCAAAGTGCTGATCTTCACGTGATCGTCCGGCGTGATCTTCTCGCCGTCTTTGTACCAGGCGACATTGGGTATCGGGCTACCATCCACCTTGGCCTTCAACTCCAGAGGCTCACCCTCGTCAACTTCCTCCGATCTTGGTAACGCCTTACCGAATGAAGGCGCGGTCAATGTCATAGAAAGATCGCAACTGGTTTGCACGCTTCCAGCGACGTTACTCGATTTACACGTTATTGTGCCGACATCTTTCGCAGAGAAGGTTTTGATGGAGAGACTACTGTCTACTAGGCCATCCACGTGCGTCGTCACCTGGTACCTTTCATCCTCCTTGATGATCTCACCATTCTTCAACCATTCCACGCTCGGCCTCGGAATGCCAGTCGAGCGGATCTTCAGTTCGACGTCCTCGCGATCGCTGCATTGCATCTTCGATAGAGCCTTCAGGAAGGTTGGAACTTCAGCTGCAAATGTGTTTTTACTTTGAATTCTTTTGATCTATTCAAATAAAAATGTTTAAAAAATATTTCTTTGCTTTTCATATTGTGCGGGTGTCCTGCTGAGAGTTTGATTTACTTACTGTGAACCGTGAGGGTAGCTTGAGTACTTGCTTCACCCAGATAATTCTTTGCCACAACAGTATAGGTGCCTTTATCTTCTAGACTAAGTTTTTTAATAATGAGTTTGTATTTGCAATTTCTCTTATCTGCTTCCATGTCATATCGTTCGTCCTTTTGCAACTCCGTGCCGTCTTTCATCCATTTAATATCGGGTTTTGGATTTCCTTTGATAATAGCTTGCCATTCAACTCGCTCGTCAACCGATTCGGTGTGATCTCTAAAGCTGTCAATTTCCGGTTTCAATAGAAGACTCAAGAATGCCTAAAGGAGGAAAAATTTTATATCATTAATTATTAAATCGTCTCATATATTCTGCAATTTTATTATTTTACATTTAACTACTTACGCTAGCCTCGGCTTCACCCCACTTATTCTTTAATTTCAAAGTATATTCTCCGGTATCTTCTTTGATACATTTTGGTACTTTCAATGTAACTTTACTTTCCGTCAATTTATCCGCTGCCGGTCCGTTAGTAATGGTCCCCTTAATTCTAGAATCATCAGGCGGAATTTCATGACCTTTGCAGTACCTAAAAAAATATATTTGCATATAAAATAACACTTTTCGGGGGTTTAAACAAATATATTCTAATTATACACATAAATATATTTCTCAACATAAACTTATATACTAAAACAATGAAAAAAAAGATAATCATATTTTTCTCTATTATTTTCCGCTGCGTTTTAACATTTCTACATTTAAATCAATTTTTTACTGAAAATCTGTTAGAAACTACAACGTATATTGTAAGTATGTACCATGTAACGTCCGGGATCGGATCGGCCGTAAAAACAGCTTTAAATTCGCCGTCAGCTTCGAAGGCGACGTCGACGTCGCTGAGAGGTTCGGTAAATCTTGGTTTTCGGAGTTCGTCAACAGTTTCGACAGTCATATAGCCTTCCACGACTTCTTCGCCCAATTTGTTCGTCAGGACGCACTCGTAGAGACCCTCATCCTCAAGGGTGGCCTTGCTGAGATCCATTTCGTACGATTCCCCTGAAGTCGTGATCCTTATTCGTTCCCCAGTTCGAAGAACCTTACCATCTTTGAGCCACTTTGCGTCTGGTCTTGGTAAACCGGTGGCTTTTACTTCAAACTTCGTGTTCTGTGTCTCGAAGATTGATCGATCAGTGAGATCCGTGCTCACGACGTGAGGCGGGGCTGCGAGGAATAAGATGCGAATAATAAGCTATTATATATCAAAAAGTTTATTTTGCATGGGGAAGCATGCCTTGTTTAAATAAATCCTTCCTCCTATCGGTAGTAAATTGGTAGTAATAGAATGCATCAGGGTATGGTCGGCGAACAAAGAACGTTGTTATGCAATCAAATTCCTTTTAGTAGAGAATGCTATATTATAATATATTTTAATTTATTAAGATAGTTATGTGATATTTTATAATTTAATCTACTTCATCATAATAAAGTATATTAATAATGTGTCCTTTTGTACACAGAAAAAAAAATTATGTTGTATCAACAGCATTAAGTCTAATTGGAAATAATCTTGTTAATTCAATAACAATTTTAATAAAATAAAATCATACGTATTTGTTTCATTAATAATATTGTTGAATTAACAAAATTATTTCCAATTAGTTTTAATGCTGTTGATACAACATCATTTTTTTTTCCGTGTATCAATTAATTTCGATTTTCAAACATTTGATTAACTTTATATGATCAAAATTGATAGTGAGAATATTATTTAAAACTATTAATAACTTACTTTAAATGTATTAATTTATATATATTAGAAGCTGATAATATACTATCATGTCTTCTTTGCAAAAAAAAATATGTAGATACAAGTCTAAATACGATCTACTGCTACATCTGTTTCTTTTTTCATCATCTCTGCTTTATTATATCTATTAAATATTATTCTTACTAATATTATTCTTAAATATTATTAGTATACTTACCTAGAAGCTCTTGGTTAAATAGGTGCTCAGAAAACCGTGAAGTGAAACCGCATAGTGAAGATTATAAAATTAACTATCGTGTATTTTAGAATAAAAGCTACATTCTCTTACCTCGATATGTCTTTTAAGTTGGCGAAGAATAATGCTATAAAAATCGAAGTTCTAAGGATACAGATAGTCAATATCGCGCATGGAAGCATAAATAACATATTCATTAATATGGATATTAATATAATCAATCTTATATTTAAAATAAAATATTTCAATATATTAATATATTACAAATATCAAGAAAAAGAGAACAGATAAGATTTCTAAGAATTACAAGCACATTCTTATAAGTTCCCATCAATAAACTCTCTATAGATACTTTATGTTTCCATGCGAGCATGCAAATATTATACGAATAAAGTTGTGAGACAACATGCGAGACAGGAAAAGGTAAGAAAATTAGTGAGATGAATCTATCAGTTATAAATAAAGGTGATGCAAGAATGTTTCGACGAATTGTAGTGCTGAGAGATTAGAGTTAGCTGCTAAAGCTACCAATGGAACCTCGCGATCGTACCTGACTCTCTGCCCGATTCTTTATCGAGGATTTCATCTAATACACTACGTTGCCGTTTAACACGAGCTAAAAGGTCCTTCATGTCCTCGTCGGTCTCTTCGTCATCATCGAGCTGTGCCTTCTGAGAACTCTGTCTCGACAACGTTTCGTTCGACAACGCCGAAGCTTTTGTCTTCTCGAGCTTTGCAGTTTCCTTCGATAACTCGATAGCTGAGCTTGGTTGATCTAGAGTTTTCTCCGCGACTTTTTTCCCTGGACTCGCGTCGCTAATCGTAGAGCTTTGACTGGGTAAATTTATTGTCTTCACATCCAAACTTTCTCGCTTCAGAGTTTGATTCGACAATGCCGCTGACAACGGTTCTTCCAAGGATCGCTCCTCGGCGATGGTTTCTGTAATCCTGGAAACTCTATGTAATCTAATATCTTCCAAGGTTTTCTCTCCTTCTGGCGTTCCACTCAAGGAAAGCTCATCAAGAATACCGTTCGTCGTTTTCTGATCCTCCGGGAGTTGATCAGCCGATTGCACGTCTTCTGTGCTGACGTCCCGCGATAGTGCCTTCAAGGTCGATTCGTCGTCGGAAACGGAGACAATCGTGACGCCTCGATTTACATCCAAATTTGACTTCTTTTCTTCAGTTTCCGAAAACTCCTCAATGAGCACGCCGTTTTGCGGCTTGGAATTCTCGTCTTGCACGGTGTAGGCGTAAGAAGCGACTTCCTCAACGCGTGGCCCCGAATCAACACCAAATTCCCGACACTCGACTTTGGTTGCTGTCATCTTGCTGATCGTGTGACTTTCGCCGGGACCTGTGAATGGCCTGATCTAATACCTTTGACTACCAGCATCTCGCGTACAATTGCGCGTGACGCGTATCATCCGTGTCTTTAGAAATAATCTCTTCGTATTGTTAGAGCTGTCTAAATCGCACGCTTATTGCTTAAATCACGTGATGTATGTTACAATGTGTCAGATAGAAATACATTCGACTACGTTAAAAGTAGACGATGATGAAAATTTTGAAGCAAAACGATCTTTGAGCCTGAGCACATTCAGTTTTCAGGAGACGCGTTACGGTTTCGTGTTTCCCGTGTGTTTGTGTAATTGTTAATTATAGAATATCCACACCGAAAGAACGATAAAGTTGCCACAACCACAATAATAGTAATATTTGGTACAGTCACGTCCTGTGATTGTCACATTCACATTGTTTTGTGTAGTGCATCCATATATGTTTGTCTCAACATTCACTATGTTTGCTGTACCAAATGCATATAGTTGCCTTCACATCAATGTGGATGTGACAACCACAGGACGTGGCTGTACCAAATATTACTATTATTGTGGTTGTGGCAACCTTATCGTTTTTTCCGTGCAGACAACACAAACGTGTAAAAGACTTTATAGAATTCTAAAAGACGTCTTTTGAACTTTTATATCGATTGGATAACCAAGTGAATGATAATGCGTGGTACGCGTAAGATTACCTGTAAGTATAGCTTCGTGTGATGTCGTGGAAGCCACAGAGATCGTGATTGTTTCATTGTCCCCTTGAATTACTTGGATGTTTTGTTTCTCCAGTTTGACGCGACCTAAATTTATCAGATATTGTTTCTACCGCCAAATGACTCTTAACCAGATACCTTTTCGATATTGCTAATTGTAAGTTACGTAGCGTGCGTGCTATTGTGCGTGATAAATTACGATACATAATGCGGACCACACGAATGTATCTAATTTTCTAAAATCGCTCAAATAAAAACGATCTAAACGATTTAAAAAACGGTCGATAACAAAGTGACATTATCTATTTCTAATTATTAATCCTAAGATACCAAGTCAATAAAGATATGTGTGCAGAAGTAAAAATTAATTAAGATTTCAAAAATCTAGATGTTTCAAAAACATAATAGGGCTCGCGCATGCAGTATTTTTTAATACTAATTATCTAGAAGATGTTTTGGTTTTAGAACAAAAGTGTTTTTCCTAACGTGTAATAAAATCCTTATCAAGGCGTGCGATGTCGCGAGTGCTCTTGTCAAAGCGTCGTTGTGTTTTAAATGCAGCAAAGTCAAAACTCTGCGTTTGTCACTCTTACGCACTCTAATTTAGCTAGTCAAGTTAGTGTGCGCATGGATTACCTTCTGATTCAGATTCTTCGGCGCGCTGAGTCTCTTCTTGCGGCAATTGTTCCTTCACCAATTTCTTCACCTGCGTTTCTTCTATCTTCACCTCCTCGGCCTTCTCTTTCGGAGGCTCTACCTTTTCATCGACCTTCTCATCTTCCGTCTCAGCTACGGAAGTACATTCTTTCGAGTCTTTGTCGTGACGTGCTTCAAGACGCGATATGTCAATATGTTATGACACTTAGAGAGTAAAAGAATTGGGAAAAAAATCGGAATTTCGGAGCAACACAAAACTAATTGTGTGATAATCTACGAAGTAATAATAATACAGAAAGAAAAAACAGAGAACACATTTTGCGTCAACGTCAATAATGTGACGCGTCGAAAATGATGCTCCTCCCTTTCGTTTAAGGAAATCAGGAGAATCCTTTCTACATACAGATTTTTTACACAACTATAGAAACTATGAGAAAAAAATCTATCCATTAAACCTCGTCGTTAAAGGTCGTCTAAAAATTCCCAAGAAGTCACATCGGGAGAACAAAATGAAAAGGGAATCATACGGTTTTATTTATAGATTTAGTACTTACTGAACGCTGTCGAAATACGACGACTTTTACCGCTGTGATTTCTCAAAAATTAGAAATATACGCTGTTTATTGCTGACCACCGTTTCGACAAATATCACGATATCAGCCTTTGTCGTGAGATATTCTTAACTCTGTCAAAATTATCTCTGCGTTTAACTCTAAAACTCGACTGTAATATTAAATATAACTTCTCACTTTAAAAGAATATCAAGCTATTCCGCAAATTGTGATACAATTTTAAGAAAACGCAAATTGATCAATGATTATTTTTAAAGTACAATTATTTTGCTATCATATATATCGTACTAATATTATTTCGTTATCATTTTACTAAACTTGACTATTCATAATACGACAATCTTGTAGTCGGATTTAGGCTCGCGTCGAATGGAGTCGAGTTCTAGAGTTAGGAAAGAAGATAAAGAAACGCGAAAACTTACTCATCACGATGACTTTGCTCTTGCTGGTGACGTAACCCAGCTCGTTCTCTGCCCGCACTTCATATAAGCCGCCGTCGCTGCCCTTCAGCAACGTCACCGTTAAATCGTAGCTCTCATTGCGCTGGCTGTCTCTGGTGATCTTGATCCTAGCGTCCGCTGTCACCTCCTCGCCGTCCTTGTACCATTTAACTTCCGGATCTGGCGTAGCAGACACCTCGAGTGTCAACTTCAACGTTTCACCCTCCTTTAATCTCTGATCTGCCAATTTCTTCAAAAGCTTCGGCCGAGTATTCACTGTCAAATTGGAGCTGCTCGAGTTCTCGCCATATTCATTTTGCACTTTGCAGGTATAATGGCCCTTCAGCTCGGTCTTCACCTCCTTGATGACGAGTTTGTAATTGTCGCCCTCTTCTACGCGAGTGTATTCCGTGCGCTTCTCTGTGATTTCAACGTCACCCAAAAACCAATGCACGCTCGGCTTCGGAAAACCCTCGACTTCGACCATGAATTCGATGTTCAACTCGCCCTCGTTCGCACTGATATCGCACAGTTTCGTTTTGAATCTTGGTATGCCGCGTACCTACAATAATAATCGCAAAGATATTAAAATTATATAATTAAAAGAAATAATTTTAGAATTTTTAAATAAATTTCAAATAAATTTTATTTGAGCAGGATATAAAAGATTATTTCAAAATATACTTTAAATAAAAAGATTAGATTATATACCCTGACTCTCGTCTCGTCTGAAATTGTTCCATGCTTGTTCACCACCTCAGCCTTGTAAATCGCTGCATCTTCCACCGTTGCACCGCTGACTGCAAGTATATAATTGTTTCCGTTTTTGGTCATCTTCACGCGATCGCTCGCGGTTAAAAGCTGCCCATCCTTATACCAATTGACTGTCGGTTCCCCGTCGGAATCCACTTCAATCAAAAGATTTAACGTGTCACCTTCATTAATCACTCGTGGCTCGCCTAGTCTTTTCTTGATCTTCGGCGGGCATCTGATGCCGACCTTCCAGATTTCAGTTGTCTGATTGATCTCGTTTCGCGCGACAATCGAGTATGAACCCGCGTCGGTCAGTTTAGCATTTTTTAGCACAAGTTTATACGTATCGTTGCCCTCCTTGGTAATCTTAATACGATCGCTCTCTTGAATCAGCTGACCGTCTTTGTACCAAGTCACTTCCGGCGCCGGGGTGGCTTCCACTTGCACGGTCATCGTGTCCGTTTCCTCGATGAGGATCATCATGTCAGATTGCTTCTTCGTGACCTTTGGCGCAGATTTCACGATCAACTCGATCTGCGTACTATCCTCCCCGAGATCATTTTTCGCCCTGATGGTGTAAACGCCGGCGTCTTTAGCAGTGACCTGTTTAATCACCAACGACAAGGACTCTTCGTCCTCCCAGAGATATTTAATTCTACCACCGGCTATGATCTCCTGACCGTCCTTAGTCCACTTGATGTCCGGCTTGGGATAACCCTTCACCTGCAGATCTAACATCGCGGAACCACCGACGCTCACCTCGGACTGCTTCGATTCTGTTTGGAGTTTTGGTTTTTCTGGGTCCTTCAGCAATTGATTTACGGCGCCCTGCACTGTCAGTTCCGCGCTGCAGCTAATGTTACCTACGTATTCGAGAATTTTCATAAATTAATATTAATATAATATATTTGCAACGCAATAGCAATATGAAATTAATATTATTAATTATTACTATATAATTTTTACCTGTGCTAGTCTGCGCTACGCATGTGTAAAGACCGGCGTCCTCGGGCTTTACATGCTGGAACACCAGTGCCAGAGTGTCTTCGTTATCCTTGAAGAGAACTTTAAATCTCTCCTCAGGATCGAACGACTGTCCATCGCGCATCCAAATGAATCGCGGCTCAGTTCCAAGCTCGAGAAGGCCTTCAGGAAGCCCCTGGAAAAGTGGCTTTTCATCTGTCACTGTCACCACCGCCTCGCACGTGGCCTCGCCATAACGATTCATAGCTGTGCACGAATACTTTGCAGCGTCCTTTTTCTGAACGTCGGCGATCACCATCTCGTAAAATCCTTTCTCGGCGTTGTCCCGAATGATCTTCACGCGTTCGTGCTTCGCGTCGATCAAGGTGCTATCCTTGAAGCTAAGAAAAAATGCGCATTAATATCGATTTTTCTCAGACAACAAAAAATGATATTTGAAAGAGATCCCAATTTTTCGGACGTCTTCCTAGTCTATTACACATCTTTTGAATTTCTGTTACGTAAGTTGATAGCTGAAAGAGTTTCTTGTTTTCTTCTTTATTTTAAAAATCAAATTTTTATCTTTATTTTAAAAATATAAATTTCACGCATAAAGCATTCCATTAAAGAAAATTTAATAGTTATTAAAGTGAAAACTTACAACTTTATCTCCGGATTAGGATCTCCTTTGACTTTAATCATGAAACGTAGATAGGTATTCTCGAGGAGCTCGGTGTCTTTTAGGCGGACCAAGAATATAGGAGCGTTCGCTTCTGCTCTTGCCTGCTTCTCTTCCGGACTCACTGCGATATTTTACATCAGTAAAGAATTATAATAAATTAAAAATTATAATAAATAAATAAAATTATTTATCGCATTTAGAATTATAATGTTATAACTTACATTTTTGAACCACTAATTGCGCGGTGCACGTCGCTTCACCGTTTGCATTCAGAGCACGCGCAATGTATATGCCAGAATCTGACTCGTGAACGTTTTGTATTTCAAGCTTGCACACGTTGTCAATCAGCGAGGCGGTGACGCGATCGGCCAACTTGTCCTCCATCGGTTTGTTATCCTTCAGCCATTGCATCCTGGTGGTCGAGTCACTAGTTAACATCGTGCACTCGAAAGTGGCCATTTCTCCGGCTATAAAAAAGCAATTCAAATTAGCGTGAAGAAACGACGCGTCACGATTCCGAAGAGAATGAGAATGGTGAGAAGCGAGTCCCGTCAATTCCAATACAACTGTCCTGTATCTAAAATACTCAAAACAAATAGCGTCGTATGTTATACTTTAACGTGATTCCTTTGAGCATCGAGATAGGGAGGAATGTAAAATTGATTCCAGAATGGATTTAAAACGTAATTATTAAATGTGCTCAGCATGATAACGTTCCATTTGATTGTTACATATGCATATACATCGACTGCAATTGCCATTGTACATAACACTGCTTTTGACATCGTGATTCATGAAAATATGAATATGATGCATTAGGAAACAAACTTTAAAATATATAATGCGTATTAAAAAATAATATCGTTTGATAATTAACAAAGAATTTATTTGCTATAAGAAACTTCGTTGAGAATATAACATACATATACATGGATATATATTTCTAAACAAATGCCTTGATGCCGCTTTATTACCCATGAGAGACGACTGAAGAAGCCATATAGTGTGAAGATATGTCAGTGCAAATGTCTGTAAGTGTAGAGATGACATCCGTGTCGGAGTAACGTGTCAGTGTAGTGAAATGTAAATGTTTAGTGTAGAGAAATATTGTGTATAGCGAACATCTATGGTTTAGTGGTAAAGCGTGTTTAACCAGCAACGTGATATTACGTCTAAAAGCAGTATGCTCTATTGGCTATAAGAAGAACACGGAAAGATACATGGAAGAAATGTAGAGAATAGTGAACGCTGATAAACTAAGCAAAGTACGTGTCACTTTACCTATGGCGTGTATCAATGCCTTTTTTGGTCGCATCGCTAGAACAGTAAAAATGTATCTTATATCTGTGATGATTGAAGAGAGAAATGTACATATTATTCAAATAATAATTAGAGCAAGACCGCGATATGTATAACGCAATTTAAATCGAGAAGCGGCCAATGACGGGTCTTAGTGCTCAAATAATATTTATGTGCATGTGATTTTTATATACATTTTTCTAATTCCATAGACTGTGCGCCGTTACTATCGGTCTTAAACGCAGCTCTTGAATAGAACTAGAATAGTAATATCATAATATTAAATTGATAATCAATTTAATGATACTGACAAGCATCTATAAGATCCCCCCTCCCCATCCCATCCCAAAAAACTGTAAAGAATTAAGTTGCGTGTACATATTATTTCTAGCGATCATTCAATGTCACTTTTGTATGTCCCGAATTATTAATTAACAATAATGTAACTGTAATTGTTCAAAACTTTGATGTTGCATACTTACGTTCCACACTGCATCCCTCAATCGTCTTGATAAACACCGGTTTGCCAGCGTCGGTGTCAAGAATGACTTTGGCAGTTCTGCTTTCGACATTCGAGTCCGTTGCCGCACCACCGGCGATCGCAGTCTCATAGGAAGTCGTTTCCGATATGTGGCCCATCCCTTGTGACGAGGCAGACATTCTCGTTTCGACGGCGGACGCCGCCGATTCCATATACGAGGACACGCCATTACGACTGCTCGATATCGATGAATACTCTACAGGGATATTAGTTGAGAACTACCTTACTACTTGATATATAATACGTTCATAGGATTCGAATCAAGAAGTTTGAAATTATTTTTTGTTTCTAGATACCCGAACGAAACAATGCGCTATTTCCGGCGTTCTGCTGAAAGAGATAACGAGGTAAAGAGAAAAGAAGAAAATTTTTTATAAATTATTCTTGAATTTGACAAGTAAACGTGATATACAATACTAACAATAAGCGTTGCAACTACGACATACATTCGGCGCAACATCGATTTACATTGCCAGCTTTAACGAGCTATTACATGCGACATCGAGTTACAACGATAGATTTCTACCGATAGATACGAGTATCCTACGATTTCACCAACAAACTCTTACCTTCCACGACTTTTGAAGAGGCGCTGTATCGACTTGCGGAATATCTTCGGGACATGTCTGCTTGCGCTTCTTCGATCTTAGTCTTCTTTACTTCCGATGTTTCGGTCGTGCCGATAGAATCTTTTCTTTTCTCCGCAACTTTCGTGGAGTCCTTAGTAGTGTCTGTCTTTGGTGGACCTGGATTCGCCTTTGCTTCTTCCTTCGTCGGGTTACTCTGAGCTTTAGGTGGTCCTGGATTCGTTTGTGGTGGTTCGATTTTCACCGGCACTGGTTTCTCGTCGCTCCTGAGCTCTTCCTTGCCTTCCGTTACTTCTTCAGTTACTTGAAGATCATCCGCTGCGTGTTCAGCGAGAGCGACCAAATCACTGGCGTACTGACGGATTTCCTTGAGCCAGCAGGCTTTCACGGGGTCTTTGTGAGCTACCAAAGTGATGGGGTAATTGGATACAGCCGGATTATGTAGTTCAAAGGATCGTATATCGTCGGGATGGTCCTTCACTTCTACCTCCGGTAACTAAAACAAAATGATCGAACTTATTATATTATTTTAATTTCGCAATGTCGTCTTATCGATCCTCTCTTACTCGAATAATATCCTTTAAGATGAAAACTGATCTATCCTCCGATATCCGTCTGACTTTGCAAATAAGAATTCGTGCTTTGAATAGGAACAAGTATCTTTCTTTGCTTTTTCCTTCTTTATCGATAACCGTGTACCATTCCTGAAAATATATAAAACAATTTTTATTTAATTTGGGATTTAATATTTTATTATTGGTGAAATTTTTCTTTTCTATCTAATTATCGCAAAAAGTGATCACAGATGTTAAAGGATCAATCCGTAAAAACTAATTTCTATCGATTATTTTTAATTCTTCCACATTTTCTAATATTTTCTTATTATCTTCTAACATACATATACTTACATGCGTAAGTAATCTACCAAGTTTGTGAATGTTTCCTTTGTATCCTTCGATATTGCTTATGAATTTATTGTCGGTTGCCCTATGAGGGATTCCTAGCATCAACTCTAGCGCCTTTTGTAGGTCGTCGCAGTTTTCACCTAATCGGGTCGAATACTTCACCAGCTCCTGTAAACAATATGCGCGTTAATTTCTTTCTGTACTACAAATTTATAATTTTGTGACGGAATAAATTGGAATGAGATTTGCCTCGATCCGCCTACGATCGTACGAAAAATAAGAATTTTGCGCAACGTCGTGACTCTCATCCTTGGACCGAATTAACTTGTATCGTATACTTCGATACGATTATTACCGTCGCAGTCTTCCACGCTTACACCTGTCTCGTCTTTGCACAGAGTTTTTCCATAGAGCTAAATCGTGACTCGATGGGTAATCTACTGTGTAGACGAACGCGCGCTTTTAGCTCGCTAAATTCGTACAACGCCCACACATTCGTACAGACACAAACACGAAATGTTCTATAGCGTCGTTTATATAAAAAGCCCTATCGAAAGATACATTCTTCGACAAATTCGGCGATGTTTTTTTGGCACATGTATTTCCAACAGTATCTAGTTATGAAGATATTTTATATTAAAGTACTACAAAAGAATTTTTAATCGCAAGAACTGGAAAGGATTTCTTAACTGAGGAAATCGTATTATGTTTGTCCTACTTGTTATACTTGTTTTAAATTTAGCAAACTTGTTGATGTCGACGAAGTAATAATTAAGTACGATATCATTTCAGACTTCTGGCTAATGTTTGCTACGCTTATTTTAAAACACATAATCGTTACAGCGGCCGTGGTCTGCAGCAGTGATATCAACAAACAAGGTATAGGCCAAAAACTATTAACTGCGGATAGTTCTTGCACATACTTCAATGTAAAAGTTGTCACCTTGATGTTGATTTTCCCGGGCAACTGGCCCATTTGCTAATAAAATTAATCTCCTTGGCTTAGACGAGTGTCACGACGAACACTGTCTAAACACTTGAAAAATCTTAACATGCAATTTTGTTTTAACTCTAAAACTTCTCTGTACTTATTACACTAAAAATTAAATACAAATATAGGAATATCTGCTAAATTAATTCCATATTCTTAAAGGGGAAATGTCGAATATTTTTGTATAATTTAAAATGATGAAGACGCCTCGTTAATCTGTAATGCATATTTCGAATGAATGGTTGTGGCAATTATATCGAGGAGACACGATTTCAAGGCAAAGTGGAAAGCGCTTTAGCGCCGCGCTATTTCCGTCTGGCGCAATAAAATTCGAGTGGAAATATAGGTCGTGCTGTATATCTGTGCACTCAGTTGTCTGGGATTGTCTCGTTATACTAATTTCATTGGCTAAAAAAAATGTAGGCCATGTGAATACTAAACGTTCTTGTATTACTCACTTTTGAAAATAATGTCTTTGACGTTTTCCAAATTCGATAAGTTAATGATGTGTCTCTGTTGTGTTGCGAGTACTTGCGTAATAAGATTATAAGATAGATTCCTATTACGATCTTGCAATAAAACGAAAGTAAAACATTATTTTTCATACCTTCAGCAGGAGCTGGTAGTCGTTTATGCGTTGTATCGGGAGCTTCAAATGTTCCGATATGCTCTTGTCATCACCCAGAGTCTGGCTCAACTCCTGCAAGAAATAAAACGATGGTACGAATGATCGGAAAATGCCCGTTGATGTACAGATTTTACAATAAATTCCAAAAGATTTTACGTTACATTAAAATTATATTAATAAATTCTTAGCTTTTTTTCACCAAAATTCCCAAGAGTTTCTTATTATTTTTGTGCGTCTCCAAATCTGTGCGATCGCGGACTGAAGCTACTTATAGTCTCTTATAGTCTTCTTCTACTTATAGTCTTTTCATATAATAAATTTAATGATAAACTTTAAAATTTAAAAACTTCTCTCGCACATACACTGAAACGTCATCGACATTTCCGAGATTAGATATTGAGGAAATGATGAATCACAACACGTTCTCTGGCTAAACAGAATTGAGGTATTTCAACGGTGGTTCTCGCGCCGCAACGAACGAATTTGCCGACACCGTAATTCGACACCGGGAAGATCTGGCATGAACACATGTATTTTTGGATGTGTGACTGGATTTTGCATACAAACGCGGGTGTGTGTCACCCCCGCAGAGCGCGTGGTCACCGCACAGGATGGCGACGACGCGCAATTGACGTATCGCGAGCGCATCGTGACGCCTCGAGCAACTTTTGGTAGCGGAACGACATATGGAGAACGGAGAACGCAGAACTGCGTTCTACCATCAGACGCGCACCTTGAACGAGGAGTGAACACCCTGAGATCGCTGTCGAGGTATTTCGTCGAGGTATGGTCGTAGCGAAGTGTCGCGTGACTGCTCGCAGATGAACTGCGTTCAGGAGTCCGGCTCCTGATCAGATTCCGTGAATCGCGCGGAGATTCTCACACACGGACGATGTGGTGGTCAGTGGTCCGCGGCACTGAGGAGGAATCTTCGGGCGCTCGCAACCGCTGCCGCAGCACACTCGGAAGACCAATACGGCAACGGCTATACTTAGACGCCGGACGATTTCGTGTGCGACTGACCACGCGCGAAAACAACACGAAGATTACGCGGATCATCGATACACTCGATTCCGAGATCCTCGGTTCCGTTTTCCATACGCCTTTTACACAGCAATCGAGCAATCTCTTTCCCCTTATTCCACCCTCCAGCACGTGGACGTAAAGGGCGCATAAGAATTCGCAGATGAAAGAATCTGGAATGTCTTCTCCTCGATTAAAATAGTTTCTTAGGGGAGAATTTAAGTCTCGTTGAAAACAAGATTAACCTTTTGGTCATCCTAACAGATAACATAATCTCAAAGGGTAGTTTTGCATCGAAAGACCTGTAAATTATAAATATAAATCTTAAAATAGATATTTATGTATTTGTGTCAAAATGCGTTCAACGGGAACTGTTCTTTACAACAGCACAATATCATATAATATGTCGCGTATACGATATTGTCTACGATATATCCTGAACCTTGACAGAAACGCATTTTTCCGAATAGCACGCATTTCGATACTATCAGTCGTACGTAAGAGAAGCGAAAGATGTTCCGTCCGTTAAGAATAAACTCAGCTATTTTGAGGGCTGGACACACGCCCGCATATATCCCCCACGTGTTATATAATTACATCATTTTCTCCAATCCATACTGCCGCGGCGATCGAACATGGAATCCCGATGAAAGCTCGCAACGCGCATTAAAATTACAAATAAAAGGATACTTATTTCAAAGTTTTAAAGCAGTAACGTGGTTCGTATTAAAAGTTTTTAAAACATATTGTTAATAGATAATAAACAATCTACAAAAAATATTTTTAATTGTTATCCCTACACGGACAAAATTTTATATTAAAAATTACTATGTATGGCAGTAGCCATGGACTATTACTGGAATTATAAAAATTTTTACTATGTATAAAACAATGAAAAACGTAGTAAAAATTTTTATTATTCCAGCAATAGTCTACGGCTACTGCCATACATAGTAATTTTTAATATAAAATTTTCTCCGTGTTTTATCCATACATCGAAGAACTATTTCATATATATAAAGTAAACATATGTTTTAATATATAATATCTGCATGGTATCTAATTTATATCTAATATTTTACTTTACATCTGGAAGCAAGTATATCTTTGAATATTTTTAGAAAAGTGAAATATATTAGTTTGTCATCACAAATAGTTTGGATATTTACATCGTTAATGCCAATTTGTTACTATCCGCATATTTCTCCCATTTCGTTGCATATTGCTAATTCAATTTAGTTTGGAAATTGAATCTGTTTCAGTCTTGCCAATTCACAAACTTAATAATTAATTCTTAACTAAAAGCGACAGCACTCTTATTTACAAATTAGTAAGAAGTAAATTTCCGCAATTATAATGATAGAACACAACTTGCCTCAAAGTATTCGCGTACTTCGTCGTTTGTTTGAAGAAATTCCTGAGCAGCGGGTTCATCTCTGCAATACGCCACGTGTTTGTCAAAGTCTCTCTCCTGGAATAGAATAGCGTCATATTGTAGTCAACGATTCGATTCAAGCGTCAGCTATGTAACACTATAATGTCAAATTTATTACTCGACAATGTTCACTAGAAACTTCCATTTTACATTTTATACATTTTCACAAATGCAATTCTCACATATCAAAGAAACGTCTTGCACTACTTCGTCTTGCACTCTTGCACAGAGAATTACAAATACAATTAGAAAGTAATTACAAATATAATTAGAAAGTAATTACTTTAGCTAATGCAAATGTGCAAATTTTACATGATTATTTTAATAATGAAGATTACTGGCGATATGTATGCACTTACCAATCTCAAGAAAGTTCTACCAAGCATACGTGGTTGATCCGCATAGTACTTGACGCCCTCGATCAACACCCTGCCGAACGATCTAAGTAAGGCCGGAATTAATTATCATGCCAAAGTCACACCACGCCTAACATGCTACGGAATGGAAGTCTGCGTTAAAGTGCGACACGCTTCACTTAGGAGCAATACGTAATGCAAGATAGTCCCAAAAATATTTTGGTTGTCAATATTATTTACTATACGGAGGGTGGAAACGAGTCTTATGGGTTTCTCGAAGAAATTAGAATCTAATTTAAGATTAAAACAACAAGATCAACACCGATGAGTGCTTATAAATTAACATCGGAGTTAGTAACGTAATCAATACAAAATTAACTTCTACTAATGTCGTACATCAATGTCGTGAGTAACATGATAATTTTCTTTTGTAAGAGATTAGAAATATCTGTATTTACTTCAAGCCTATGGTTTTATGGTAACATTCGATTTGTTACGTGTAAAATCATGTCTAACGTTAAGTAGGGCATTATAATCAAATTCTTAAAAAGCGATGATATAGATGTAGATTACAGATTAATTTTTGGGGCACGTTCACATATACGAAGAAGCACACTACCACACAAAATACGCTTTAACGATGAACTTACGCTTTGTACATCGTATTCCGCTATAAGTGAAAGAATAATGTGTGGAAAATTGTATGCGTATATAATGTGATCGTGTATGATACAGGATTGTGTAAAACAATTTTTGCTGATATAACTGATAAGCCAATAACAATTAAATTAAAAGATTAGTTGTAATTTGTAAGATAAATAATATTTTTCTTTAATCAAGTGTGCATGTGTTTCTTCGATGTGTTCACAATTGAATAACAAAGTGAAATATTTACATTTATTTATGTAATTAACATAAAATATTTAAATAAATAATAGTGCATAATTTCTATACATAATCTCCGTAAATATACCGAATCTGTAGAAAGATACAATTTACTTATTATTTGATAAACTTTGCGATCATTTGTGTGTGATAATAAACGTGTACGTTTAACACCCTTATTTTTATCGATGAATTCAATAAAAGTCAATTAAAGAAAATAGAAGTGTGTCAGGTATTGTATAATGTATCTGTGAATGCTCGTCTGACAGTGTCGCAGTGCACCTTTGCATTTTCCTATCGGTGTACGCTGCCGTAAATACATACGTGTTGTGAAAATCAGCTATTTGCTTCAAATTAGTAAAAATAACTTCTTTGTTATCTCGTACAACCCGCGGGACGCCAGGATTATCGAGGGGTTTCAAATAACGTTCGACGACGAGCTGAATATCCTTGCCGAATTCTTCTTCCGTTTCAATTAGCTCTTTCACGACAGCCCTGTAAACAAAGCGAATGTTAGGACATTTTTGTTCGTTAATTGTACTAATCATAGCATAAAATACATTTGTGAAGATTGGGAGTATCGTATTTTCTTTAAGCTTGTGATATAAAATGAAGCATAATTGAAGAAAAGATCGTAGAATTTAAATATAATTAAAAATGATAGTCGTGTTTAAAAAATTAAGAATTAAGTGCAGGTACATACTCTCGTCGATAATGAGAATCTTCTGGCCGACTCATTAATGAAGCTTCGTCACTAAGCGCCGTTTGCATTAAAATGGATGAAGGTAACCATCCCTGCCTTCCGTCGGATGTACGAACGTATACCCTGTAAAGCAACAAATCCAATTAGACATTTGCATATTGTAAAAAGAATCTTTCGCCAAATATTAATACTTTTTTAAGATTGCAATCATTCTGAAAAATTTCATAAAATTTATCTCTGATAAAAACACACTTCATTGAGAGTCATATTAATTATTTCTGTGATAATCTGATTGTATACTTTTAGCATTTATAAATTTACTAAAATTTACTAAAATATCATTTATAAATTACTAAAATTATTTATAAATTTACTAAAATTTACTAAAATGTCATTTCTCGGAAATATTTGTAGTACAAACTTTATTCCCTATACCTTTGCCGATAATTTTGAGTCAACTGAGATAAACTAGATCGGATCGAATGTTATCGAAAGGGGTGATATAGATAGACATTCGAAAGCGTGGGAGTCGCACAGTTATATTTATGCAGAATGACTAAGGCTTCGTGCCATCTTGTCATCAAAGTCATCGTCCATTCACAGAACGCAAAATTTGCTGGCGAACGTGCACGAACTGCTACACAGGAGCTTTGTCATGCAATGTTTCCATTTTCATGGACATAGAGAAATACACTGTCTCACAATCAGTGCAAGTTCGAATATTGCTTTAACAATAATGAAACACACTGCATATCGAATTAATCTAACAATATAGTTTGAAACCATAAATATACTGAGTTTTTGCGAAACATCTGATATTTCATTAATGCAGCCTTCTTTTCGAAGGTTCCCTTTGGCAATAAGTTGTGCATTATCGGTTTTACTGACACTGGCCTGCCGCCAATCACCCAGAGATACGATCGCGCGAGATATTATTGTCCTGGACGTTTATAAATGCTTAATCTTCATTAGCGTCGTCATAATTCAACGGCGTTGAATTTATTTCGGAACCGTGCAAGTCCAAATTTGCTCTCAATGCGGCTGCATAACAACGGGCCGCTTCTGTCTCGTCTGTCGTATTTAAACGGTCACAAAATACGCACGTGCCATAGGAATTCGACTGACCATTCCGTTAAACGCGCTAACGATGCAATAGCAAAGAGATTTATCGAATCACTGTCGCAAACATTCAGTTTAGTATTTGAATATTAAATTTTATAGATCAAGACCATGACGATTTTCTGACATTTGTCTGCAAGAACAGATTTTTTTCTCCATCTTCCTTTCTTCTGGATTGTAAAATATTATAAAATTTAATATTATTTGCAATTGGTATATATTTTAATATATAAATTCATAATTGATAAATTCTGGTAAAGTTTCTTCGCTAAAAAACTTCTTGCGATACTTCATCAAATTGTTCGTCATCATCAACTTGTTGAAAATCTGTGCTCACTTTTGGAAAGTTAACACATATTTCTTCAATTATTATCGTTTACGTCATGCAAAGCTAAAGACGTCGACGGCGTTTTAACGATGACGACAATCGTTATCTTACAGTACCTACAGGAAGTCGACGATGACGTGTTCTTGACAAGTCAAAATTTAATGTCGCAGCCTTCATTATTCTATTTTAAGTCGGTCGGACTTTGTTACGAAAGCAGGGTGAAATGTCGCACGTCGAAGATCTAATTTACGCTTTCGACGGTAAAATTAGCGGATGCGGAATGTTGTAATTCTAGCCGTCGCGTTATCGGACGATTCCCAAGGTGGAAACACAAATGAACGTCGTTGTCTCGGTCTCGATGCCTTACCTTTGAAGGCTCGAGTCCGAGTCGATGTTCGGGCTTCGAGCACGCGGATCTGCATGATTTCGACGTGGTCGAATCGAAAGCTTATGCTTGGCAGCCGAATTGTCCAAGATATCGCCTACTTCGACCTCCAGGTCAGGATCCATCCTCGCTTTCCTACAACAACGCGAAGCATCCGCAATAGGATCTCGTCTGCTTGTGTGATTAGGAATAAAGAAAGAGACTTGTCTCTCTTGATGTTATATATTTGTTATAGATGTTATATATTTCTTTATAGAACTAGTTATATATATACCTATTTGTTATCGGAATTGACCGCGCGACAATAGGTGAGTCTTTAACGTGCAGAGCGATTAAAGCGGATGTTTCGCAAGCATTATAGTAGGATGAGGGTGCCATTTGCGGATTATATTTCGCAATATGCCGTTCCACCTTGTTAATTTTGCGGATGTAGCTGAAAGCCATGTGCCGTGCTAATTTTACGATGTGTAACAGCAAAGCGTAGCTTTCACATCACGGTTCTTCCGCCGTTATGTTACTTCATTCCAGAAGTCTCATGAGATTTAGGAGCAGTTCCGCAAGACTTTTTATTCTCCCTCATTCGAGGATTATTCACGTGTTGTCCAAGCGAGCGCGCGGACGCCAATTTTCTTGCATAACCGAGACCGCCGCCGCAAGATCTTTATGCGTCCGTAAATTTCGCGCGAATTTTCCGTCTGTTAAAGTATTCGCGTAATATGTCAGACGAGACATACCGAACGCCAATAAAACCACCGTGCAGCGTAAAAATAGCACACCGCAGGCGGGTGTGCAAGCAAAGGCCCAAGCGTGTTTTATGCTCGCGGGGCAATGATCCTCGTTACTCTACGGTTCGACATCCGGATTAGTTTGTTCAAAGTTTCCGGGTTTCCTTACGATCAGAGAAGCCACGGCGTTCGACGGTGAACGCGAAAGTATGTAATTGCGGCCGCGGTTACGCGTACAAACAGTAGCCGCCTTCAAGATCTGATATTATCCGCGCTCGCTCTCGCGAGGAGACCAGTGTCAGCGTTAATAGACGAGATGCACCTGTTGGTCATAAATGCGCTCGCCCGATCTGATCTCTCGGCTATCGCTTCCGCATGTACGTCGGGATCTCGGGTATCGGTGATAAACAGCCTGGACAATCGTTATCGCGGGCATGTCGACACGCGCAGCGTGAGACGCGCGTGTGAACGATGAGTCGCGCGGACTATCTTTAGATCGCGCGGTGGATTTTATCCACTACGAAACGGTTGCCACCCACGTGTACGTGTAAGCGCACGATACGAAAGGCAGCGCGATGACAATACCCGTCGAGAAGCTACCTCCTTCTTTTTTTCTCTTTTTAAACTGTATCCTTGAACTAAAAATTGCTTACTTTGCCGAACCGTCGTGCTCGACAGCCTCGACAATGTCGCCGACGTTCACGGTGAATCCATCGGTGTCCGCTGCGTAGTCCTTCACGACGACATAATTTTCCGCGGATCCCTGTAACAAAAATACGACGATACAAATAGAAGCAAAAAACTGTACCCGGCTTTCTTTCAAGTGCACCTTGAAATAAAGATACAGATGATGCGTTTATTTCACATAAATTGTAGAACACAATTGAACTATAATTATTATTTTGATGAGAATAGAGACAGGTTTTGGAAGTACTGAGTCAGCAAGAAAATCTCAAATATTATATCAAAAAACTGAACCTAAAATCGAATCACTTCCTTGACTATTAAATCGATCAAAATTTTTCAAAATCATCTCTTCTCTTACATTTTGCAATATTTATAAAAATAAGAGACAGTGACATCATTAATGCCATAATGTTATTATGCCTCATTGATGTAGAATATACGCGTTGCTAAGTATAATTTATTAAGCTTAAATAAAATAATATACGGTTTCGACGAAAGATCCATCAATATAATCACAAATGTAATCACAGCTCAGTCTTCATTCTCCTAATACTTTACCCGGTCGAAGCTGCCCCATTGTCGAGCACCGTTCAATCTCTTCAGACTTGGCGTGTTCTCCCTGCTGACTGAATAAAAAGCGGCCGAGTGTTCAGACTTTGAGAGAGTTGTGGTACCGTTGCTTTCTTGCTTGTTGGAACTGCCATTGGCAGAGCTATCCAGGCTGCTCGCAATCGAAGTCGTGCCGGTGATGGTGGCAGACATTATCTCGCCGTCAATGTCCACTTCCTTTGCTACCGGGCAACAATACATGGAGAACCGATGAGCGGCTGGACGATTTAGTCTAAGTGCCGAGAATACGTGCAACGGTTCGAAGTGATGTATACCGTCCTCGTCGAGGACGGTGTAAGCGACCTCACCGGTCAACACCGATCTGGAGGCCTCTCTAGGCACGACCGCCTGCATACCCTGCTTCAAGATCATGAAGATGGACGACCGTTTGTGGCTTCTTCTCAGCAAAAACTCTTCCATCGCTAGGCTGTTGTCCGCGCGCAGCAACGCGGTTGGAACGTCAGCCGAGGATAGCAATGGAGTTTCTTCGGGCACTATCATCAGCGCAGCGCTCTCTCTTACAAGAGTTCGTAATCGCGGATCTGTTCTAGCCAGTTCGGGATCACTACATAGCTGTCCGAGAGCGTTCATGAAGGGTGGTCGTTCCTCCGCGAGTTTCCTCATAATCGCCAGCCTTCTTAATACGTCCATAGTCACCCGATCGTTTGCCAGCGCCCGGGTAGATTTCTCGTCGCTGATCACCGACAGCAAGCTGCTCGCGGTATCGGACATCCCCAGAGCTCGTGCCAAACCCACCGCTTGAAGCAGCATCTCGCGAACGTCCGGTCCTTCGGTGTTCAGCAGTTCCTTCACGCGAATCTCGTTTGATTCTCGAACCGCTTGAACGATTGCCTTGTAGACCGTCTCTGCAGCCTCTTTCTCAGTCACCACGTCCGCCACGTGTCGCGAGACGTTCTCCAGAACAAGAGACACTAACTCGGGATCGTTCTTCGAGACGGTTCGGAAGGCTGATCCGATTAAATCCGTGCCATGTTCCTCCTGGAGAACCATCGATAGTTTGTCGAGCACGGCATCCTTCCGCAATGGCTGGTCAGAATTCACGGTTGACTTGAGAATGTCCACCTTACTATTCTTGATATCTAACAATTCTGACAGCACGCTTTGGCAAAGGGAACTACGGTTCTGCGAAATCAAGAGAATTTTTAGAATTTCGTCCACCGATTGATCGACATCTCGATTGTTTTGACGCAGAAGCATGTTGAACGATTCGCTGATGGAGGAATAGACGAAATCTTGAGAGTTGCTGTTATTCAATGTTGCTTGTTGATCGTCCGATATCATCAGGACAGCTGCTGCAATCGCTGCTCTTATTATACCCCGAAGTGACTCAACTTTATCATCATTGTTTGTTCTTTCTTCAGTTTCAATAACGGGCGATCGATTACCGTTCGTTAACGTTATTGCATTTGCGGTATCTGAATTCCGTTGTTGCTGCTGTTGCAGGACTATGTTTCTCGCTAATTGCGCAACTGTCGACATAACTTGCGCCAGCTTCACTGCCGTACTACCTTGCAGACCTAACTTTGTCGTCACGGCGAGAGCCTGTTCTAAGGCCACGGCCTTCGGATCTACGTCTACATCCACCGTCGGCAGATTCGTCGCGCCTTTCCGCCCTACTGATAATCCCGCCTCGGACAACTCGCGCAACATTTTAGCATCTACGCTAGTCTCGCCGCGATGGCGAAAGCGCGGATTGTAGTGCAGATGCTGCGGCCGCAGCAATCTTAGTTCCTCGGGGGTAACTTCAAAGCCCTGCACAGAGAATTCTAGCTCGCCCTCAGGCGTATCGATGAGATCGGGGGCGACAAAACAAGGTCCCTCCTCTGTCTGCACGATTTGACCTGGTACAAAGGTCACACCCATCTCGCCGGCCTCTACTACGCGACCCGGCACAAACCTAGGTCCATCCGGCGTGTCCACTACTTGTCCCGGCACGAATCTGGATCCCTCTTCTTCAGTGTAGATTACCTGACCGGGGATGAATGTCGGTCCCACTTTGGTATCAACGATTTGACCTGGAACGAAACGTGGTCCGTCCGAGGTATCTACCGTTTGACCAGGTACAAACTTGGGTCCAGTTCGAGTCTCCACTATCTGGCCGGGCACAAATTTCGGCCCGCTGCTAGTATCAATCACTTGGCCCGGCACGAACTCCTCTCCTTTCTCCGTCGTCACTATCTGACCGGGTAAGAAGCCATCTTCGGTCATGACACCCGGTACGAAACGCGGCCCATCCTTGTCACCGGTAACTAACTGCCCGGGCACGATTCTTCTGCCCTCCGGTAGCTTTCTCGCGTTCTCGGGGAAGAACTCAATCCCCTTCTCTGTCTGCACCATGTGACCAAAGACCTCACGCTGCTGAAGAGTCGATACCGCACTCGCAGTCTTCGGATCCACAGATATACCGACGGGACCAGCGTCTTGGAAGATTACCTCGTCGAACTTGCTCGCTGCAATGAATTCAAAGCCTTTTTCAGTAATGATAGTTCGTCCTGGACAGAATACTACACCTTCTGGAGTCTTTAGCACTTGGCCCTCGACGAATTTTTGGCCTTTCGGAGTGTCCAGCGTCATTCCCGGCACGAATGTTGAAATATCTTCCGTTTCCTTAGCAACGCCAGGGACAAAGTGTTTCTCGCCCGATTTCGTGGTCACGTATTGACCTGGAACGAATTGTGGACCTTCGATCGTTAGCAGCGTCTGTCCAGGAACGAACTTGGGTTCATTATTTGGTGATTCAATGCATTGGCCCGGCACAAATTCGTACATGCCGTTGATCTGCACATTCTGTCCCGGCATGAAGACTGGCTCGCCGCGATAATCCATGACTGTCTGGCCCGCCATAAAACGTACCCCGTTCGGAGTGACTACGGTCTGACCCGCGACGAAGGTACCATCCACTACCACTTGACCGGCTACGAATTTTGGGCCCTCTTCTGTCAGAACGGTCTGACCCTCAACAAACTTGCTTCCCTCACTTGTGTGGAGTGTCTGGCCTTGTACGAAACGTTCGCCTCGCTCCGTCGTTAAAGTCTGCCCGGCAACAAATACTGGTGTTCTCGCTCCATCCGGCTCATTCACAGTAACGATCTGTCCGGGGACTAGAAGAGGACCGTCAGGCGTATTAAGAGTTAATCCGGGAACGAAAGTGGGACCCTGAGGTGTCTGCAAGGTTTGACCGGGCACGAAGATAGTACCGGAAGGTGTTTGCACCGTTTGACCAGTGACAAATCTCTCCGCCGACTTGATGTCCAACTTGAGACCCTTAACGTTATGCATCGTGATCTTCTTACCGGCGGACAGATTTCGCACTAATTCAGATACTTCCTCCATCTTAGGCAAACATTCTAACGCCTGTTCTCCAGCCTGCAGAAGCTTTTCCGTCACGTTCGCGCTTCCTTCGAGATCGTTCTGCGGGATACTGTGAATCGCGTTTTGCAGCGTAATATCCGGTTTCGCAATTAAAGGTGTTAACTGCTTTGCGATCGCGATCGCTTCGAAACCACCCACGTAATTGGATATGGGACTGGCGTATAAGAATGGTTCTTGATCTATGATTTGCGGCTCGGCCATTACGGGTCTCGGTATTTTCTCAATCACCGGTACGCCGGCCGGTTTCTTTGCATTGTTCTGCAATGAATTCCAGTCTAATACGTTGGAAACCGGTTTTGCTGCATCCTTGAGGATGTTTGACATATTTACGATATCATAAGACTTTAGTCTCGCCTGTTCCACATTCACATGCTTCCAGTTTTCCGCCATTTCCTCTTTGATCTCTTCTTTGATGCTTCTTAACTTAAGTTGTTTAGTACGCTGGAGCTCTTCTTCGTCGGCCACTCTCTCCTTCTCCTCGAAGAACTTCTTCGCGTAATTCAGTACGGTTTGCTTCTTTCTCTTTCGTTTTCTAGCTTCGGCCTCCAGCTTTTCCCGTTCCTTCAGCACCTCCTCTCGCGGTCCCATGCCGTCATAAAGATTCTCGAAATCCTCTAGGTTCTTAAAATCCACGGACACGTTCTTGCCCTGCTTCAGCCTTAGCAAAACGGTATCGCAATCCCTTGAGAGCATTACGTCCTTGACATCTCCGTCCCTTACAGCGGCTTCCAACTTCGCCGGAAACACGAGACTGCATCTTCGCTCCTCTACCGTGTACACGAACTTCTCCGCCTCTTCGATCGGGGTCTGCTTTGCTTTCAGAAGTTCTCGCAGGGCACGCTGCTGTTCACCCTCGCCCTCCAGGATCGGGAAGACGTAGCGATAGTCCTTGAGCACTACGTGTCTCTTCTTTTCGCCGACGATCAAACCGGCGGTGTAGTGGTGCGGGCCGAGACCCGATTTTGTTGTGATCTTGCATTTCGACTTGTCGTTGGCGTGCGCGCCCAGCAACACCGGAATGTAATGATGGGTCGGCAGGCCGTAGGACTTACCGGTGATGCGGCAGAATCGCTTCGCGTCCGCTGGACTTATGGGCGGTAGAAGCGGAAAGTAGTTCGGCCTAGGGAGACCCCGACTTTTACCAGTGATCCTGCAGAAGGACATTGTTTCCTTCCGAGATAATTATTCGACACTCGGTGAGATCATTAATGATACTTCGTGATTTCTTACGAACGATTGCAAACGTTATCACGTGGGTTTCAAAATTGATTATAGAAATAAACGATAGATTAATCTTAATGTGATTAATCTTGAATATGTCATTCTGCGAGATTATTTTTTTTAATCCTCTTTAGGATGCCTTTTCACGATGATTCAGGATATTAACGGTATTTTCTAGATTTTAGAATGGGATCAGAACGTAAGTATCACATGTAATCACATGTAATCAATATGTCAAGCTTTTAAAATTTCGGACGATTCAGATTCGTCTAAATTCGCTACAAGTTCACGAATCGTGCGAATCATTGGTCTTAGGAGCGCGCTACAAAAGCTCGCGTTTTAACCGGAATAAAGGTCGATTTATACCGCTTCCTTCTTCAGGAATTAATGTCCAATCGCGTTATTTATGCCCACACCGTCAACGAAATCGTTTTGCTTGCGACGCGAAAAAAAAGGACATCAGCTCGAAATTTGGCACCCATACGATGGAAATCGCGAATTTGCGCTTTCGATCATTCGCACGCATCGCTGTCTCGCCCCCGCCGCGATATCGTCTGTTGAATTTCGCTTTCACTTCGATTCATCGCGTGTCTCGATTCTGACTGCAGCTTCTTGCATACGATTCTCTTCCTTTTTTTGAACAAGATATTTAATTTAGACCACAGCGTATCACTCGTCGATACTTCTCACTATAAGTCTTTGTAATTGATCCGGAAAGTCGATTACGGTTTTAACGTATTTCCGTTCATGAAAAGAAATTTATCTTGCTTGAGCTTACATCTGCTCAACAATATGTATTCTCTCTTTTTTTAGAACGGGCATTTAACCATTTGACATTTTACTTTCGATTGCTTAATACCTCGCACACGCGTCACCTGTAGACTGACACATTAGAGGATTTCACGGTTTACTTTTCATATTTATAGTTCTGAAAGAAATAATTTCTGCACGTCATTACATGTTACGAACCGCAGTCTTGATTTCTCAATTAACTCACTCATTAGTTCCGCATATGCACATTTATACAGGCGATTTAATAGTAGCTTTTTAAAATAATGGAAAATGCAAATTTTTATTTTAAAAATTAATAATCACTTGTTTTCAGTGTTTGCACAGAAATTTTCTCAACTCCTTGATAAATTAATTTCATGAAATAAAAGTTCTTTCCAAATTTCTCTCTAAATATTGATTTTTGAAGTAATTTTTATCTATCCTGTTTTGTTGTTAAAAATAAAGAATTATTTTGCTTCTCATCGTTTCTTCCTACGCAAAAATACTTATTCTCGTTTATTATGCGTGTTCGATGTCATTCGGTTCTCGTTCCAGTGCAATCGCGGATGCACGCGTTCTCCATTATTTCCGTCCAATTTTTCTGGTTGGTTCTGTAGCCCCTGTAGATCCTCGTTCATGTCGATCACCGAGCAAAACGTCCTCACTCTCACTACACCGGTCACATCGTTCGGCTTTTCGCGAGATGCGGTCCTCCCGAAAGGTGTGTATCGGCGATACGCGGCGAAAGCGAGACTACTCTCTGCGTACGAAGTGGCTAAGAGCCGTTTGCATGGCAAGTCTCTCTCTCGGCTCCCACGACCAGAAATAGCCTACCCTTCTTACACTTCTCCAACACATCTTTAGAACGGAGTACACGGACCCGGATCTCCGTGAAGTCGTGCGTGGCCCACACCGGGTTTTCGACGCTCGGGAGTTCGCACGTGGAAGTTTTTCGCGTCGCGAAAGCCACGGGCTTTCCCACAGATCCGGTAACCACCGTTCCAAATCTGCATGGCAATTTAAACGGAAGATATTTCATGAGAGTTACGATTAAAATTAATAATCTGCTTATAATTATATTGTGCGATTGATTATTCGAAGAATATTCCTTTTATATTTTTCTAATGTAATTTAGAACTTCCCATGTCTTCGTTATAAACTTAATGACGTGAATTTTAATAATTTCCTGGATAATAACAGCGCACCAAGTAGAATCGAGTTTTAAGCATCTCCAACGGCGGTCGTGAGTCCTGGCAATAAATCGCAAAATTCTTGACACAATGTTGTTTTAAAAAGAGCAAGAAGCGGTTTGCTCTGGATGGTTAAACCCCTCATAAACAAATGCGCGGACGCTTTGTTGGCAATGTCAAGCGGGATGGGTGCGATAAAGCTTCACAATGAAAAACGATGAGAATGAACGATGGCGTTTAAACTTAAACGTCCATTCGGTGCCAGTCCGCTGGCAGACGAAGGAAAAATCACGCGCGAGCATCCAAAACGGACTTGCATATTTTTATGGCCGAGCGAGCAATTTTCCGCGTGCGACTTAATGGACCAAAGCTACTTCAACGTTTTGTTCTGCGGTCTTTCGCGGTGATTTATGACAACTGTTAGCTTCCTCAGAGAAGAAGCTGAGCGATGAACGGTGCAAGGCCAATACTGATTTATAATAGAACGTTCACAATATACGAGCGGACCAATCTTCGGCGAAACGTTCGTTGAACTTACAAATTCCAGAGAAAAGAAAAAAGATCATTTATCTGCGTGAAATTTAAATAAATATAATAATTGTGATTAACTTTTGTTGACAATATTAAAGTAAGAATTTAATGATCTAGAAATTTGTTGTAAAAACTAAACGTCGATTACAGAATATGACAAAGTAGGTAGTTAATTATAAAAATTATATTAACCGCGTAACTAAACTATTTTATATATTTCCGTCTACTTTTTTCCTCGAGATTCGGATCAAGATTTCGGAAGATTCCCTTGGATGACGACGAGGCGCCAGACATGTGCATTTCGTGGGCGAAATTCGCGATCACTCGTATAACTCACTGACGACCGATAAACGCATCTGGCTGTTGTTGAAGCTGCACGACGCGAAAGTCAAAAATAGACCAGGAATAAAAACCAACCACCAACGCGGGGCAATTGCCTCGCGTGTAAACGTAAATCGTGCAAACCCCTCGGACTTTATCCCCAGTCTGCATTAAAAATATTCCTCACTCTCCATTTCCAGAAATGTCTTAGGCCCTGTGCACAATGGAGGAATATTAAATATTAGGAATAGGAATTAGAGAGAGAGAGTTTTAGAATCAGTTTCTTCAATGAACACTATAGATAAATGATAAGCTACGTTGTGCTTCGTATAACACGTCTTATATCTTATTAATATCCATTGTGCATTACGTTCAATATTCATTGAGGAAATTGATTCTAAAATTTTAATTCCTATTCCTAATATCCAATATTCCTTCATTGTGTGCAGGGCCTTATCGAGACGGTAAGGTGAAATATATGCAAAGATAACAATAATCCAGGGTTGGGGAGTAACTCGTTACTTGTAACGAAGTTACAGTTACAGTTACTTTTTTTCGGTAACTCTAACTTAATTTCGTTCCTTTTTCTCCATCTGTA
>NJRP01000720.1:0-39150 GCA_003063835.1 Aphaenogaster floridana | reverse complement strand
AACAGTCCACGGCTACTGCCATACATAGTAATTTTTAATATAAAATTTTCTCCGTGTGCAATAATCGTATGTGTTACAAAAAGCTTAAGATAAGAAATGTAAAAGGACGGATAACAAATTAAAATAAACTCTATTTTTCGCTCTTGATTTTTATAAATGCCTCGTCTATATTACAATACCAAGAAATTACACGATCACCCAAGTCAAGCCTATTAAGGTTGAGGGAGCAGATATTTCGGTGCGGTATTGCGAGAACGAAGCATTACTCTGAGAAACATAAAACGCGCCGACATAACGCATCCCTTGTGTGCATCGTGCGAAGGAGAACGATCTTAAAAAGATCGCCGAGCGAAAGGTGATAGGCAAAAAGGGGAGGACAACGCGTGAAGACGAAAGACACGCACGCGTATCGCGGGAGTGCTCGAAATGGCGGTGCGTAGACTACGACTTTTGGCAGCGAATCAGATATTCCATCTACCTCTGTCATGTACCCTGTCTTCGGTCTCCCCTCGATCGCACTGGTCCCCAGATTTTTCCAATGGACTGACGCGACGCGTCAAAAAAGATGCTGCCGTTGTCAAGGACATGTTAGCCACGCGCGCTGAATGGAACTCACGTAGTCGAAAGGCTTCAAATGTATACCTTTATATATTACCTTTTTATTATTTAATAAAGTATGTTCTCTAAAATTTGTCTGTATAAAATATATATGTTCGATAATAATAAAGATTATATCAATTTTTACATATATCTGCATTTTTTATGTATGCAGATATAGCGTGAAGATATTCACTTCCTATACCTTCACTAGGTATAGGATCGGCGCACTAACATTGAGACATTTATATTATTAATTTATTTTTGGGCAGTTATTCAAAGATTTCTAGTATTTGCGTGTTTTACGAGATAGTCCATCAAATGTAGCATCACTCACACTGTGATAAATGTTATTTGTTTCAGTTCCAGATATTTAATGTTAAACGCAGAGTATCGCATAAAGCGTATTATCTGTCATATAACTAAACATTGATATTTTTTTAATTATTTAACATTAATTAACGTTAATTAATTTAACCATTCTTCATTTTTTCCAGCTGTACTTCACTTATCTATGATCTTCTTTTTCTCTTCCTCTTTATAAAACATATGGCTCTTTTATTTCAAATGCAGAAAATATAATAAAGCACAGTTGAGAAAAATGAAAATTTTCTTTTCGTGATCGATACTCACTCTGCCTGTTAAGCGTCCGACTTCTTGGGTTACTTCTCGTCGAATTGTCGTTCCGCCTATGATGGTACGGGATAACTCCGAAAATTCTGCATGAACAATACAACAAACAATATATATATAAAAGTATCAGTATTTATATACTTGTATAACAGATCATAAAATTTTAACATCACAATTCTAAGTTTCTGACATGGCACCAAAGAGTGACCCCAAAAATCGCCTGTTTCTTCACCTTCGAAATCCGGTTTGAATTTAGTTCTAAACGATAGTTTATAATAAGACATTAATCCTTGAAAAGTTTCGAATTGAGCCTACTTTCAGTTGCTGAGTTATAAGGCCTCAAAGTTGCTATTATGTACCATCAGCCTTATGGGCTGATGTCGTGAACAAATAATTGAGATCATTTTATAGTCTTGTCATATATATAAATAAATATATACATGTAGCAGCAACTATATATGAGCATTAATTTTGAGTGGGTAGTTGTTCGTTCTGCAGTCCTTTCAGGATAGTTGATGAGCATTAACATATGGTGCTGTCATTGCTTCTTCAACAGTCCTTTTCAGGATAACCATTACACACATGTATATATTCATTTATATATGACAAAACTATCATGAAATATATCGCGAAAACTATCTCAATTACTTGTTCACGACATCAGCCCATAAGACTGATGGTATATAATAGCAACTTTGAGGCCTTATAACTCAGCAACTGAAAGTAGGTTCAATTCGAAACTTTTTAAGAATTAATGTCTTATTATAAACTATCGTTTAGGACCAAATTCAAACCGGATTTCGAGGGTGACGAAACAGGCGAGTTTCGGGGTCTTTTTAGGGTCACTCTTTGAAATATTAACATGTCATATATTTATTACTGGGCGCAGACAAAATAAATTTGTTTAAATTTGCTTGTTTCGCGCGTAATAATTAAAGAAAAGAAGAAAATAATTTTTATAAGATTTTTGCAATATGCAGTAGTATAATAAATATTACATACCTTTTTTTCTTTTGGATGTAGTACTCATTCGCGAATTAAATGCCATTGTTGTGTGTTCAATGTTACATTATTGTTCTGAAACAAATATAAATAAAGGCTAATATAATTTTAACTTTACTTAAATTAACTCTGTTGTATATTAATTTCAATATACTAATGAATAGAATACAGCAAACATGAACATTGTTGTTCCAACAATTATTTAAAAAGTAAGAATTTATGTATATGTATATAAAACTATAAATTTTTTACATATAAAAAGAAGACATTACTTTATTTATATATCGTATATAAATGCTAATATATCATTGCGATTCCGCCATCTTAGAGCCATAAACGCATTGTTGCGAAATGTTCTTCAGATAAATTTCAAGAAAGCTCGCAAGCTCTCGAAATTCTCTCTTTTGAGCAGTAGGTAACTTATCCACATCAAAGAGCCGAGAAAACGCGGCAAATTTATCCACGGAAATCTTATAAAGTTATCATCAATCGCACTGTCTAGTATCTGTTTAAACCTGCATTCAAAATGAAGAGTATAATGAAATCCACAACAGTTGCCAACTAGAAGTAAACTATAGCTTGTGACTATAATTTATAGACAAAATAAAATCTTTCTAAATCATTGAGAAAGCATCATAGCTCTGTCAGTATCTTAATTTATCTCAAATAAATTACAATGCAACGTGAAGAAATAAAGAAATAAGTTTTGAAAACGGAGCATATCGTAGCAAATTTCTTCCACTTTCAAATCGCTTTTTTCTAGATGGCCAATAATGCTCTAGGACATTTTAACACTAAAACTATTACGCCGGTCAAATGACCGTTTTTAAACTTTTGATTAAAAATTCTGCATTCAATGTTATCGCTTTTCCTCAATTGACTTCACGACTTTTCCTTAATATACATGTAATCAATTTTTCAATATCTCTTCTTCTTTCGTTTCTTCTGATAAACATATTACCTGCATTCAATTGGAAAAAATAAAACTTTTATTTAAAAACCGGTCATTTGACCGGTTCGGTAGAAATAGGTATACCTATATAAATTGTCGGTAGCTTTAGTGTTAAAATTCAGATATAGATAGTTTTAAAAAATTATAGGATATCATCCTTATATAAAAGGATATTCATCCTTAAAATTATAGGTAGGAATTAAAGGTATATATAAATGTTTAAAAAAGAGAAAGACGCGAGAGATTCCTCTCTTTTCCTCAATGCGAGGAATCGCGGCGTTTACGACAGTCCTTGATTCTGTCATCGAGTGCTGTAATTCATTACTTAATGGCCAGAGCCAACCACGACAAGTCGTGCGTAATGCACGGATGATTAAAGTAAGCGTCTCAGTGGATCAACCTTTGGTTTGAGAGATCCGAGATCTATTTCCGACACGCGGACAGTCGTAGCCGTTCGTCGCGATTGGCTGACTCCGTCGGCTGGTCGCGGTGTTGGCCGCATTTTCATCTGTTTCGCTGTTAATCGGGTCACTTCCGCTATTCGATTTTCGCATCACCGAGGTGCCGCTGAATCGTGGAATCGATGCCCGAGATGATTCATCCTTGGGGAGAACCGCAACGCGCGCGTCAAATCATACGCGCGCTTTGACGTAGTCTCAATTTTCAATTTTAGAAATATATTCCATATTTAGAACGTATTCCAAAATTTTGCGTTAAATTAAGACAAAAATAATTTATAGCATCGTAAATATATATTGGCTTCCATTACCGTGACTGCGATCATTGACGCAACGAAGGCAATCATATGCGCTAATCCGTGATCTTCCTAGATGTTTTCGCTGTAATGAAAATATACTGGCCTTGTGTTAGTGGACGATACGTTCGCTACTTCACATGGCCTAACACATGGCCCTGCAGCTATCGTAGGAAGAGAACTCTTTCTTGAATACAGGTCGCGATCAAAGATTAGCAATTTACGCGGTTATTCCTGTTTAATTAAAGACGAAAGATAAATAGCTCATATCTCCGAATAAACAAGTTTGTCCGTTCAATAGACGATTTGTTAATGTAACAGGAAAAATATTTAGAAATCGATCAAATCAAATTACAATTCTCTGGACGTTAATTGATTGCCGCGTACAAGCCAAGAAAAAATTTTCAAAACTTTACAAATATTAATTTGTTTGTTTAAAGTTATCCGATAAAATAATTAATTACACTATCAGCTTTCATTATCTTTTGCAAAGTAAACCGAGCATGGTTTGCGCACTTTGCTAAATAAAATCTATGCTCAAATTCCTAGAGTGTCGACGTATATGTATAGCTCTGTTTACACGAAACTAAAAACTTGGCCTTCCTACGGTTTGATTCACTGGATGCTTGACTCTGGGAAACCGTGCCAGGAAAATAGTGCAGCTATTTTATGAAGCACCTTGAGCACGACTAGAGCTATGCAGAATTCTATTTGGCCAGTAATTTCATATGCATTATCACGGTTGGCTGTCTTATTGTTCCGCTTGAGAAAAGGATTTGTATTCTTGAGGTTTTGCCAAAGGTATTTTGCAAATATTCATACCTAACGTATCACGTAATTATAAGAGAATAGCAAAATATATTTGCACTTATAATAAATAATCAACTCATAATCATATCAATCGGATAACAAGAGAGTGTAAATTGATTGTATAGATGCCTCTACGAGATGATATTAAAATTAAAATTAAAATTCTAAAAAATTATGTATGCCTCATTTTTTAATTAACAGAATCTATGTCATGTTATCTTTTTGTTTAAAAAAAATCTAATATAAAACATAAGTCGCTCTAATAGAACGAGTTGTTCGATTACTTAACGTGTGATATTTCGAATTGGAAGCGACATGAACAGGCGTTTAGTTGTCGGCGACACCGGATTCCAGACTTTAACTAATTAGCCACGTTTATTAATCTGTATCTGTCTCGCTGATGCTAAATATCTGCTTGTACGTCTTCACGACAGCTCAACCAGGAAGACTGTCGTCGCGAAATTCGTTACAAGCAATGCTTCCGCATGGCAGAATGTCGGTATTTTATAACTGTCATTTAAAACAAATCTTGTAGTCCAGTGAATAGACCATGCATCGCAAAATTACTATTATTATCATTGAGATATGCGTATGTCATTTGCTGCAATTTCCGTGATTGTTATGCGACCAATACTCTTCTTCTCGCTCAAAGATAAGTGATTGTCGACACAACTATTCGACTTGATTTTCGATATCAATCCATATATTGATTATAATTCTGGCGATCTCGATACTATATCTCGATACTAGGCCGAGTATAATATTAATGATATTAATGATATTAATAAAGAAGTTTTTATAAATGACATCTTATTAATTACATAGACCTCATTCTAATTGTCGTATCTCCAGGTAAAGAAATATGTTGATTATTTTTGTACATTTATAATATTTATATAGCATTTTGATTAAACTTTGAATAAAATTATATTGTTTAGGTTTTAGGTTTCTCGATATCGTCACCAATTGAAGACAACGGCGCACGCATTCGTAACGACCTAACGACCTAACGCGATCTATCTTTCTTGCCCACAAACACACATAAACCGGTCACAGCAGAATATACATGCACATCCGACCAAGAGGGTGGGTTGGATGAGGTGTGATGATGATATCCCCGACAGACGGAGCGAAGGATAATGGCTTGACCTATCGAACGAGCTCTACATCGGAATCGGCACCTTAACGCTAACGTTCGACACTTGCACAACACACTTGCGCGAAAATAGCACCAACGAGCTGAGCTGACACGGGACGAACGAGAGAAAGAAGAGACAACGGCCAGAAAGGGAAACGCGATCAGGGGAGGAAGAAGAAGAGAGCTGTCCCGGGAGGAGAGAAAGAGAAGAGAGCTATGCACTGACCTCCAGGACCTTCGAGACTGCCTCGGCTCTCACTCACCAACCCTCGGATTATCGGTTTTAGCACGTAAAGGGAAAAGCAATCGGATTACGTATGCGAGACGATCTTCCTCGCCGGTCCCCGTCGACGTCGCCGAGTCGCTCGTTCGCCACTTCGGCCACCTAGGAATCCCCGAATAAATCGCCCGAGCCAGTGAGGAAGCCAGCCGACGGCTATCTCGAGACTGCTACCAATGCCAGCGACAACGCGTCCCGATGCCCGAGAGCGCAGTTTCTTCTTCTTCTTCTCTTCTCTACCTCCTCATCGCCATCGATAGCGTCCTCGACGTGATGCTCCGAATCGCTCCCCTAAATCTTTCCATAATCGCGATGACTTAATTCTATCCTTCGTATCAGTCCTATGGAATGATGAAATTCCTCCTATTATTGAATTGGGCTACATTTGGGCCGATATAGTCATTGCCCGATTAGGTCCTCTTTTGTGCTAATTGTAGAGTGTGAGTTAAGCAGTATATACGTCAATATATCTATATGTACAAATATACCAAAGATACTTAATAATTCCCAAATTTCTTTGAATTCTCTTTTTCTCTCTTTTGGAAATGTCCTTACACAGTTTATTATATTAATCTCTAAAAAATTAATACCGAATTAGGAATAATTAATAGAACATTATTTTTTAAATTTTTAATCTTTGTATTAGCTTTAATATTATTGAACATTTTCTAATTCATTTAATGTTTTTATCTTTTATTTCTTAATTTATTTTTGCAAAGATAATTTTAAATAAGCAACATAATATCCTCTATATATATTCTTCTAGTCAGCATACATAGAATAAAATATTTTCATTTCTAGTATAACGAACCATTCTTGTTTCACAAATAAAATGGCTAAAATGGGAACGCGACTGCGGAACCATTGTTATGGGGTTTGTATGTGCTAATTCGTAGCGCCGTCGATCGGCCGCGTTTCAGCCGCTTCTAATAATAATCGATGCCTACACGTCTCTCCAGGGATTTCTCTCACGGATCCAAATTGATACCAAGACGGGGCTACACATCCAAACCGCGTTATAGCGATTACGATTTCTTCGTTACTGATCAGTTGCAGGGTTGGGAAGTAACTCATTACTTGTAACGAAGTTACAGTTACAGTTACTTTTTTTCGGTAACTCTAACTTAACTTCATTCCTTTTTCTCCATCTGTAACTGTAACTTAACTCAGTTACATATTTTCGGTAACTAGTAACTAATTTAATAGTTACATTAATAGTTACTTTATATATATTTCAAACTTTTAGCAATTGCATTGGACGGCCTTGCGTTTGTGCATAAACATCGTTATCGACACTTTACAATGCACATGCTCCCAACTGCTCTCGACATGCGACACAACTTACAAATGGAAAGGAAAAAACAAAAAAAAATTTTTTTAGGTAAAATTCTATTACCTAAAAAATTTTTTTTTGGTTTTCTTCTTTTAAGTCACATACTAAGTATTTCTCATTTGTGGAGGTGACGTGAATTTCATTTCATTTACCATTTCATTTATCACTTTTAATTGTATGCACTGAGAGGAGGACTCAAATCGGAGTCGAAACGTTTGCGGTTTTTAGATTTGTATAGTGTATTTTTGAATAATAAATTTATTGTTTACCCCGACAACAGCGTTGGCTCACATTGGCTTTCTTCCAAATTATCTTTGATTTTATATCCGAGAGCCTAGCATCATTAGTATTGATTTTGTATTAAATGTCAATAAATTTTTATTATTATAAGTGTAGATTTGATATTTTTATTTTTATTGCAAGAAAGTAACTGCAAAGTAACGACTCGTTACTTTTTAAGTAACTATAACTGTAACGAGTTACTTTTCAGAATCGATAACTTGTAACTGTAACTAGTTACATTTTCTAAGAAAAAACTGTAACTGTAACTAGATACTTTTATAAAGTAACTTTCCCAACCCTGATCAGTTGTGACGTTTTGTTATACGCAACTTTTAGATTGGGAGCAGATGAGATCTATTTGCGTATCAAATATATTACAATGTAGTATAACGCTACAAGTGTAACGTCGCGTAAATGCTTAATTATTCTAGAAAAATTGTTACGATTGACAAAATTCAAACGTGATATAATATTGTGGCAAAGAAACACTGTTAGGTAGTTGAAAATGATTAAACTAACGATTTTTATATTTCTTTAGTTCCAATTTTTTAAAGATTTAAATTGCAGCTCGAGCAAAACAAGAAGCTAAATTCAATGTGAAAACGCCTTCAACCTAATGAAGAGATCCGCGACAAAACGAGATCGGCGAGAAGAGAGCATCATTCACGTGTCGATTATCGGTCGCAAATTTTTACACATCTATCGATGCGGTTACGTGGAACGAAAAGAATTGTACAATTTCTCGACTTTGCCGATGAAGCACAAAGGCGTAAGACTTGAGCTACGATTAACACACAAATCTCGAATAAAAGAACAGAAGTGAGAAAAGAGGTATTTTCTCGTTAGAATATCAAATGCTCTGTAAATGATACCAAGAAACACAAGCAAACGCTACAGGTATTCTTGGCACCGTACATCTTTGGCAAGTATTTGCCACAATTTTATTGCGATAGGGTACATGTACATGAAAGTTCTTTCTAATGATCATGCAGGTTTATTATGATAATACCATTACTAGTCAGAATAATTTTCAATGACGTATCTGCCGTACAATCAATTATCCCGCCTGCAAAGGATCCTTTCCGCACACAGGACAATAACGCGTGCAGGAAGGAAGCGATGGTGAAAAGATCGAATTTGGATGAGCAAGCTTCTAATAAAAGATTCGACGAAAGTATAGATTTGAAAGCTATGTTTGATGATCCTGAACAAAAAGAAACTAAATCCTTAGCACAGAAATTGGCGAACGAGGCTCTCGAATCGCCACAATTACAGCGTAATATTAAGAAGCTGGTAAATCTAAGCGGGGCTTTACGTCATTCTAAGGGAATAAAAAGTTTACCTGTAGATCGAATGAAAAGTGTGCTTGAACGAACAATAAGTACGAGAAAGCCGAACAAATTGTTAAATCGTAAAGAAAAAGGAAAGAGAAAGAGAGATAAACGTAAACACGGATTTAGACGGCGCGAAGAATATCCTCGGTCACGCAAGCGAAATCATATTAAGGTGAGTAAAAGAAAGATCTTGTTATTCAAGATATTCTAAAATACAAAGATATTTTTCTATTTAAATCTTAATTTAATTAATTAATTTAATTGTTAACATTTGTTGTCTAGAAGAAACGACGGAAGATAAATCTACCTGTTAATATTGAGATGAAGCAAAATGCTGTGAATGAAGATACGTTAAGTTCAATGATTAAAAGTAAAGTTGCTGAACAAAACTTTATAAATGAAAATGACGGTCACTTAAGATATAAGATGGCAAATTCTTCGCGTTTGGGACGAAGGTATCCAAAAATCAGCGGAATATCGCCGAACGGGAAGATGATCAAACGCTTAATGCGAACCACGAAGAATTCTAAAAAGAAGAATTCTGGCGATCAAGGAATTAAAAACTATAACGACAGCACCGAACCAATTAAAATGCAATTAAAAGGAGATGAAACAGAAATTGGAAACGACAGAATCGTCAGGCAAATCTCAAACGGTTCTGTCTTTGGCAGCAATCTATTCGATAATCGTTCGCGATTCAAGCAGCAATTCACAGATGGAGATTCCTATGACAAGGATTTAACTTACGACTATGAATCGTTAAAACCTTGGGAAACCGGTCGTTCTATGATTGCTCAAGCAAATGAAGATAACGCTGCTGATTATGCTCCTACGTACTTGCCGGTATTGACCGATCAGAAAATCTATCCAGGAAGTCTGTACTATATTCCTGGAGTAACTCAGGAGAATCCGACGTTTAATCAGTTTCAAGTATCAAATATCGATCGGCCTAAGGAAAGCATGTACATCAATGGGATGGAATCTCCTACCGAGAATTTTATTAATTCTGATCTTGATCTAGCGGAAGTTCTTACTACCAGCGCAAATATCATCCTTGATCCGCAAATCGACGCAGTCGAACAAATTCCTGGCGACATACTACAGTATCAGAATAAGCTGAGTGTTCCTCGTCTGTATTCAAATTTAAGTATTATACCAGAGATCAGCAAACCCGAGGAAGTGGAAGTGCTTTATTCCGGTTCGATGGATGTGCCGCACATCCTTCGCAAAATTCCAGGCACTTCGAACGTATACGTCGCCGAGAAGGATGCTGGACCTGCAATACCGTCTTTATCCAATGATTATGTTTATCCTGTTATTCCCACGAGACAAACCATGCGCAAAGTCATCGATCACGCTCCGATTTTTTCTCAATCAACTGTCCATCGACCAATAGAACATGTCTTGATTCCCGATCGAGAAAATGGTATCAAACAGAGTTGGTACACCGATAGTCAGAAGCAAGCGTTGATTGAGGAAGATCGTAAAGCGAAACAGAAAGCGGACCGAATTTTTCATGGGCGATTTCAAAGCGATAATAGCGCAAACGAGAAGCTAACAAATAGCCAGACACGTGATAATTTTGCACCCACGACTGCGGTGAAGACAACGGAAGAGATTCAACGTGCGAATGTCTCTGCAACGTTAAACGAAACCAAGGAAGTCGCCAATCAGATATTGGAGAAGATTGTCGACGAATTGGAGGAAATTAAATCAAATCGAGCCACTGAAAACGAACAGATAGAAGGTTACCGAATAATCTAAATCAAATTTAATATATTAAATTTTAATTTGATATGTATAGTTAAGATACTTAATACTAAATATCTCTCGATAAGTTTTAACTGGCCGAAATAAAATTAAGATTTAAGCTTCATTTTCTAAGTCTTAAAAAGTAATATTAAAGTATATATAAAATATTGCTAAACATTTTGATCACTGATCTTCATCCGGAATAGGTTTACCTTGCAAGATATCGGGTTCGTGGGTAACTACCCAGGGTGGAGTGCGGATTGACATGAAACTTACTAATCGCACCATAAACGTGACGCTCGCGAAATTGTCTCCTCCGCCCGCTCAAGGTCTGCTAGATCCTGCTTGGAATCTGACCGGATACGCACCATTTGCAGCGGGTGGACCATTTTCCTTGCTCGCCGTTGACAATCGCACGAAGTCTCTGGCGGTGTTCGCAGGTATGACATGCGATCGAATAAATTAGTTCTTTCGTATCTGATAGAGCCCTAAATAAGTAGAGAACCGCGAGTATAGAGGACTCTACCCCGCACGTTGCGGGCCTGATTGATGGCTATAATGAAACCGTAAACCGACCAATTAGGAAGTGGAAACAAGTTCGCGGCTCTCTACTTATTTAGGACTTTAGTATCTGATGAATGTTACATGCGAGGAACCAGTAAAAAATTTTAAAAAAAGATCTACAATGTAATATGCATAGGTGCGTGCAGAGTGTGTCAGGGTATCGACACGATAATAGGTGTTTGGTCAATCGCCCGTAGCCCGCAAAATTGCAGAGAGTTTCAGATAGCTACAAATATCTACAACGATATATTTCGCCGAACTAAACTGTCGTCAGAGATGAAAAGGCAACACCGCGAGATCGTGCGATTGCTTCAGAAAGGTAACAGGGACAACGCAACCGCCGAGATCTTGACGAATAGTACAGTACAGCAGAATAGCACGCTACATCAATATAAAGCAGAAAAGGAAAAGATTTAGATATCTCAATAAAAATGTAAGGAAACGATAGGACGAGAATCAATATGATCAAAAAATTCAACTCTAAAAGTATGTTTTTTTATACCAGTAATAATTTATGTAAACTCAAAAAAGTGCGAGCTTCGCTATTCTTTAAAGTTTAATAAATGTAACAATATTGCTTATCAATATGACATCACAACATAATTTAATGTATTAGAAGGTATGTAGACAATTTTGAATAAACTTTCATTTGATTAGAAGTTTAATTCTTCTTCTTGATTCAGAACACTGATATTTCGATTTCAATTCGATCGTCTTCTGAATAATTTATAAATGCTCATGTAACATTCGCCTCCCACATTGCTATTGTCTATCGCAATTAATCTGGTAAACATTGTCGAATGGCATTCAAACCGGATACAACAATCTAGAATAAATGTAAATTTAATAATCAGTACAAAATCTTTTAATTTTGACGAAGAGGTAATTTATATGTCCGTATTACCTTCAATGTCCCAATTTTATTATTTCGAGTATCCTTGATCGGTAATAACATATATTTGCACTCATTACCGAGCGCGTATTTTTTTATATTAAAAGTTGCATAACTAGAAAGAAATAAATTATCAAATATTAAACCTCATAAAATAAACCTTATAAGACAATTAAAATCGAAAACCTTATAAGATCATAAAATTAAAGATTATTGTATTCAAAGAAAACGTGAACGAGTAATATTCATTTCTATATATTTGCAATACCGCTGTAAAAATTTCAAAAAAAATAGATCGCTACACTTACCCGACCTCCTCACAATCTTTAACTTCTCTTTCCTCGGGTAATGGTTCGCTAAGAATAGTAAAATAGACATTCGGACTTACAGTTTCGGCCAGCATGGCGCGCAAATTATTTCTTTGTACGGGATGTGTCGCTTCATTTATCCAAAATTCTAAAATTACGAAACTATTGTACTTATTTATGCTGCAAGCTTTCTAAATGTGATAATATTTCTTGTTTATAATCTACATCATATTTAAAGATGCGTCTTTTTAGTAATCAGAAAAATATTTGCTTTTACGTATAAATAAGAGATTTACTTTTTTTATAATTGTAGACTATGTCTTGTTTAGCCGTTTTTGGCTTCTCCATGGAAATGGTCTCCATATCTTCGCCGTGATTCCCGAGAAAGGAATATTCTACATAAAGCAAATGTATCTCATCATCCTGCATGACGCAACTTTCGTCCAAAAGCTGCATGCTCACTATTTCTATGATTACCGCATCCTTTTCATGACACTGAAAAGGGCGAATACGAATAATCAGAATTGCTTTAAATTACTCTATATACAACGTCATATATATTTGAAAATTGATATACTTTGATAAAAGTATTTTTAGATATGTTTCTCCATCAGAAACGTGCTGGTGTACAATGCGCTAATTCATTTACATAATATATTATTAAGACGCTACATTATAAAAAACAACAATTTTTATTGCAATAATAATATATTTTCGTCGAAAACAGATTTTCCATAAATTTATGGATAATCTGTTTTCGACGAAAATTCTATCAACTTATTTCGTAAATTTTAATTTTTCGCAATAAACAATAACATCGAAAATTGTGATAAAGTTGAATTGGATTTTAAAGTGACTAAAGTCTGAAGCTTAATTTGCTATAGCCATTTAACTTTCATCGTTAAATATAATCAAATAGTATAAAATATATTCGGTAGCTTTATCACAGGAAAGGAGGGTACAACTTTTAAGCGTTTTTGCAACCGCTCGGGGATCGTTTTATTTCTACAATTTCTTATGTATTTTTCTTCGTAGAAACCGAAGAAATCATTATAGTAACGCCAGACTTAAGGAAAAATTGGTACATTAAAATAAAGTGAATAAAAGTCTTATTCGCATCGTTATCACTATCAGTTATTTTTCTTTGGGAGTATATGTATTTGGTATATTGGGTGAGAGAGAAATGGATGTATGCACAGAAAAAAATGGTGTTGCTTTATTATTGCTTTATTATTCTTTATTATTTATTGTTGCTTTATTATTCTTTTAATAATTTAAATATTTGATCCAATCATATTCTTTTAATGATCTAAATATTTGATCCAATCGTAATACAATTGAATGAACTATTTATGTTTGTGGCAGCCCGTGACGTAGACTTTAATTGAAGCAATAGCATTTTTTTTTTCAGTGTGGAAGTGGAAAGTGGAGTGTGAACGTCTTCCCCAAAAATACCATCCACGGTTGGTTGTGTTGACTCCACTATCAAAGTCTGTATAACCGAAACTCGGATATGTCATAATTGTACTACTTTATGATCACGTTCTTTCTCGTATACGTTCGCGCAAGCCGTCCTAGTTATCGCACCTTTTCTCTCTTCCACCCGTTACGGCCCTTTCGCCCGCTCACACGCTGTTCGCTCGCACGCAGTTCGCTCGCACGCGGTTCGCTCTCCTATACGCGTTCTCTCTCTCCTACACTGAGAAAAAAAATTTGTTAACTTGATTAAATTTTTTAACTAAATAAAATTTTTTAGAGTTCAAGTATTTATTTATTTAAGTTAAATTTATAAATATTTGAAAAGTAAAGTTCAAGTATTATATGTTTAAGTTAAATAAATAAATACTTGAACTGAAGAAATTGTGAGATAGGATATTATTCGCCAGTAAATATCAAACCACAGAAGAAATTTTTGTTTCGACTCAACTGGCCAGTTCTTAATTTAAATTAATATATCGCGAATCGCGACGTTTTTTCGACCATGAAGAAATTGTATTTAGTTGAAAAATTTAGTCAAGTTAACAAATTTCTTTTCTCAGTGTACCCGTTGCGACCCTCTTATTCGTACGCACGACACGCGCCTTCTTATCGCGTAAGTCGCAAAGGAACTATATATATGCGGCAAGGAACTATACGACCAATATATGTGTGGTGATCGTGGCGTAAGAGTTGCGCGTCTGCTTTCTGTGCCAAAGATCCAGGTTCAAACCCACCCAGAAACATATCAAATTTTTAATTGATCACCACCTCTCGGAAGACAATGGCAAATCACTGAGAGTACCTTTGCCAAGACATGTCACCGTAGAGCATGCATGAGCATGCATCAACATGATGAACCAAGGAAAAATGTTTCTTGGGTCCACGTTCCTCCGCCGACTCGGAGGTGGACAAGGATAATAGATACGGGAGAAAAAAAATTGTGAGAGCAAAGTTCAATTTTCACATTTACTTTCTAATTGCGAATCAACTCCTTCACCCAGTTTCTCCCAATGCGTGCAAATCTCTCAATTACTCTCTCAAGAGTCAAGAGCTAAGTATTGACCAATGCACTCACGGCACTGATGAGCAGGTCGTAGCCACATTAAAATTTTATTACAATCTATACACATCGGTCCTTAGATTCGATATGTAGACCACACAGATGTGAAGAGAGGGAATGCCACATATCTACTATGTATGCCGATCTCTAGCCCCGACGTCTGGACATTAGATATTCTTGCCGAATTTGTTTATATGTTGTTATCCGTGCGACCAAGTACTTTCGCGAGAAAGCGCGTTCGCGCGCGCGCAGCAACAAAGTGGTGCCGGGCTGCCGCTTTATAGGGGCGGCCACCATACTTCAATAATTTAAAATTTAATGTAATATTGTATCGCAAATTGTTAATTTTATTTTATTTTTTACTATAACACTTGTTACAAAAGAATTTAATAATCTTATGAGAAACATGAAAACTTGAAACTACGATAATACATCAATTATTGCTTTCCAACTAATCCTCTTTACGAATCATTTTGTATTTCTAGATTCAATTTATATCGAATATAATGTAGTGATAATTAAAAGCAAATTAAAAATTGTCTCATTTAAAGAAATGATTAAATGACGCCGATGCTCTCCTTCTTTTCATTCGGACTTGGGACCGACAGTGGTGAAGTAACATCTCCTATTTACATATTTATACTTACGCAAGCACATATACAGATTTTTTTTATTCATTTTCGCTCTCGAAGTCACTATTTCCAGTCGGTTCCTGCTGGAAAATGATTATTTAAAAATTGAGCAGCAGTTCTAACATTTTCTTCATATTTACCGCAGTTCAAATGCCATATTAGTGCGAGAACGTGAGCGCAACTTCCTATTGTTCTTGCACCAGTTTTGCATTGGCAAAGCTGCGGTAAATATGAAGGAAATGTTAGAACTCCTGCTCAATTTTAAATAATCATTTTTCAGCAGAAATACCGACTGGAGATAGTGACTTCGAGAGCGAAAATGAATAAGAAGAAAAAATCTGTATATGTGCGTGTATGAGTATAAATATGTAAATATGTAAATATGGTATATATGTAAATATGTAAAGTGTGGGGATTGAGGCGTAAGAGTTGCACGTCTGCTTTCTGTGCCAAAGATCCAGGTTCAAATCCACCCAGAACATATCAAATTTTTAATTTAATCACCATGCCTCTCGGAAGGCAATGGCAAACCACTGAGAGTTAGTACCTTTGCCAAAACAATCACTATGGAGTACTATGGTGATCACTACACATCGTTTACGATGTTGGACTAAGAAGAAGAAGTAACTTCACCACTATCGGTCCCTAAGTTCGAATAAAAAAGAGGGCATTTATTTTTTTTTTAATGATAAGTTACATTTAATCATTTTTCTCAAATGAGACAATTTTTAATTTGCTCTCAATTATTACTACATTATATTTGATATAAATTGAATCTAGAAATACAAAATAATTCGTAAAGAAGATTAGTTGGAAAGCAATAATATTGAAGTATTATCGTATTAATTTCAAGTTTTCATGTTTCTCATAAGATTATTAAATTCTTTTGTAACAAGTGTTATAATGAAAAATATAATGTAATTAACATTTTGCGATGCAATATTACATTAATTTTTAAATTATTGAAGAATGACAGTAATTTCATAACGATGCGAATAAGAATTTTATTCATTTTATTTCAATGTACCAATTTTTCCTTAAGTCGCGTTATTATAATGATTTTTTCGGTTTCTACGAAGAAAAATACATAAGAAAATAAAATAAAACGATCCCTGAGCGGTTGCGAAAACGCTTAAAGTTGTACCCTTCTTTATATTTGTAATCCAGCACTCTTCGTGGAGCATCTTAAGTATAACTAATGGAGCAGTCTCGTACGCAAGTAGAGATGTCATTTTGGTAATCCTGCGCTTCCACATTTAACGACTTAGCTCCTGCAAATATTTTTGGACGACTAATTTAGTATCGAGCTATTCAATCAGCATACATGAATGTAGACGTAATTAATTACTAATTGTACTGGCAGAAGTCAGCAGACTCCTCTGCTTGTACCTCTCCCAGTTTCTGTCCGAGAGGACCTCGCCCATGTCGCGGATTGTGCTGCTTGATCCTTCAAGCAACGAAATGCCCTGAATACATCCGGAATCTCGATAATTTCCAGATAAAACGCTTTCACTATTTTTCATACAATCGCGAAAGTTTTCGGTAACATTGCTAAACACGCATATCTTACATTCGCGAGTAATGTCTTGAACTTCACCATGCTCGTTGAGTCTCTCGAAGCATTTTCTTTCCTTTCCTTACTATTATCCGCTTTGGAATCTGAACTGATTAAAATCATTTATACAACTTTTTCAAGTTGCAAAATTTTGTACCTAAATAACTAGCGTGAGGAACAACAAAATAGCGAGGTAGAAATCTCACCTTCTCACTTTAATCATTCCATTCTCTTCTTCATACATCTCATTCGTCTCGTTGACAGGTGATTCTTCATTATTTGAGTTGTAATCATTTTCGTCATCCGAGTTTTCAGTTTCGTATTGAAAACCTGTGGTTTTAATAATTTGACGTTAATTAATAGTTCTTCCAATACGTAATTAATGCAATTTAATTCGATAAGACGTAATATACTTGTACGATTGATTATACTACGGATGCTACTAACAGCATACGATCCCAATCGACTTAATCACGTACAAAGAAAGTATATAATCATTTGATAAATCGCAGTTCTCAATCAAATTCCAATCAAGTGTACAAATCTCAATTATACGATCGCGCAACGTTACTTGAGTCTAACAGCGGTTGGGTGTCTTGATCAGTTGAATTTTCAGTCACCGACCTATCCCTTTGTTGCCGATCTTTCAACGGTACGTCAACGATACGTCTCGTAGAATCTCGAAGAAAAGGTTTCTGGAGTATGTCACTCGTCTCCTTTTCTACTGGAGGCGCATGAAGAGTATCTTTCAACGGGCTTATGCCGCATTGCTTCTTAAAAGCTTCGACCATGTCAACATTGCAGCTCAATCGGACCCACAATGACAATTGACCGAAATTGACTCCGAAGAAGGAAGAAATAATGCTGTTCACAGGAACGATATAATGCAACTTGTTCTGCGGATAATCCAAGATGTCCTTGATCGAGACCTTCGCTCGGGCGAGCGTATAGCAGGTGCTGTCTCGGCGAACGATGTTCACTCGGAAGATGAGATATTCAGACAGCACGTTCTTGAAGAAGGAGAAGAGATCCGCTATGCGATATACGGAGGATGAGTTGAAGACCAAAGTGGGACACTTCATTCTCGGCGTGTAAGCTGTCTTCTCGCCCCAAATGTCCCAGCTTACGTAAACGTGAAGATTACATATATCTTCTTCGTCCGGAATTTTCGCGACCTAATCTCAACGAGTACAATGAAATCATATTCTCCACTTAAAAAATAAATGATAGATTTATTATAGGAATCAATATACATATAATCGATGAAGAGAGAGAATAATCTGCTTTTTAATTTCTTCGCGCGGAATTATAATATTTAAACATGAATTATTTCATGGAAGAGATAACGTAAAATGATCAATAATATTGAAATAAATAAATAAAAATTAGAAAAAAATAATTAATTAAAGAGTTTATTATTTTATTTCGTATATATGCATATATATAATATATGTGATATACTAACCGATGTAGAAAGATTCAATCGCGAAATGTGAATCTCAACGAGACCTTGCCTGTCAGTAATTAATAAAGGAAAGGATTCCATTGGGCATGCTGGTAATGTCACGCTGTCGTTCAGACATTCGATTTTGCAGGGTAATTTATACTTTTCCTGCAGGGACAGTGAATCCTTCGCTTTGCGCAAATGACACGTTAAATTACATCTAGGATGACGCGGTGATTTTAATCTTTTCAGCTTTACCGTCTTTTCTGCCTAAATAAAAATCATTGGCGTTACACAATATGCTATAATTTAATGCTTCATGGACTATTACAGTTGCTTACGCAGAAATCTTTACTGATATCTCGATACGATGATTTTCTGCACTTTTCGTAAATTGTAGGAAACGAAGTAGCATCAAATGTGTCTTTCATCGATGAACCGATATCTCTCGTTGAGATGGTTGTAGATATTTTTTTGCATGCAAAATCGCAATTCTTGGAAAAAACGGCAGTCGATGGAACAGAATAGCTCGTACAACAATGACCGGATTCTAAATTCGCATAACAGATTTTAAAATTATTGCAGGTATAATCGCTTGTTATTGCACTTTTGTGAATGCATTCGTCCGTATTTGTGAAAAGATTTCAAATCATCGTTATATGATTATTATTACCGAGATCTTTCGTTGTTCCTGCATTAAAATCATGTTGTTTAATATCGCAAGTAGTTATCGTAGGAAGATCGTTGTTATTGACATCAATTAGCGGATCCGCAATCGCAGATACTTGGCTTGGAGATGATTTTTCATTGGCATCAGTAAACAATAAAAATTCTTGCAAAACGTCGAATAAAATCAAAAACATTTGACCTAATGTTATGTTCGAATTCCCCAAATATGCGAATCTTTTCTGTAAATTCTCCTGTATAGAGTTTGATGCATCACATTGAGAAGATACTTCCCCATCGCTGTAATAGATACCAGTGATGATATTGTGGCATTCTGATTTTTTAATTTTTAATAGTATTGAAAGGTATAAAAAACAAAACAAGGTTGAATACAAAATCGTAATAAAATATTATAATGCACATCTTATACAAAAAGCTGTTACAATCATGTCATATCATATTTAAATAAATAGAATATATAAAATATATATATTTATCTTATACTTCATAATATCGAAAAATTGTTCGTAAATTTTTGAACACACAAGGTTTTTGTAATGCACAAGTTATTGATTTAATCTGCGACACAAGGAATACAAAATATAAAATACTAATTACAATTATTGCATCAAAGAAATATGCAGAGAAAGTCCCTGATTAAAAAACAAACTCATGTCATTCACAATATGCACACACATACATATATCAGCATTGACACAATATTTAACCAAATTTCTTGCTCGACATTTGTACTGTATAAGAATATAAATGCTATATTCATAAAATATATATTTACTATTAGTACCGAACGGTAGAGTCTCTGTCAACAATTAGAATCACCGAACAGTAGCTTCTCGAGAGGTACAACTTGCCTGTGCCTCTGAGCTACGTCCAAAATGCCCGCGTATTCTTCCTTCGGAGCGATCCTTGACGCATCCAGAGGCGTGTTAATCTGCGCTTGATCTAACAGCTTTAGTATTTTTTCTCGGGATAAAACATTCGTGCCATTTGCTTCCTGATTTGTCTTCCATTCCTTCAATGGTGATTGCAACGATGTCTTGTCTTCATTTGAAATTATCATTGTACCCTGTTCCCTTGTGCTAGTAACGATGACCGTCTGTACTGATTTATCCGCCAATTGCCAATCTTCCCGAGTGTTGCCGACAGTTTTCTCTGGTCGCATAATTTTATCGTACATTTCGCAACATTTTCTGCATTGTTCCACGTTCGACGGTATTGTTATTGTAGAGTCGCGCTTTTTATCTTGCGTATGCAAAGACTGAAAATATGATAAAATTGAGAATTAGTCAAGCATTAGGCAATTTTTAAAATATATGCAACAAATATATACTAACCGCTAGTTGCACCGTCAAGGTATCTATGTTTGCCTGCAATTCTTGAAGTTTCTTGAGCAATTGCTCATTGGTAGCTTTTAACGCTACAATGTTAGCCTGCTCGTTGTTGAATGCAGTCTTCAAAGATTGTTGCTCCTGAGCGTCGTCGCAAAGCCTTTTTTTTAATTCCATATTCTCCAACTCGACTTGCCCGTATTTCGAGGTGAGCGCGATGAGTTCGTTATTATGTTGTTGCACTATTTTAATTTCGTTCATGAGATCCCGTATTTGCTCATCCTTCTCGCGTAACGTGAACTGTGAATTCTTTGCCTTCAACATCTGGTCGTCAATTTCAGCTATGCGCGTTCTCTCCGAGGTAAGAACGGCCGCGATCTCCTGATTATTCCTAATAAAATAATAAATTTTCAAGTTAGAAACATGCTATATTAACAATTTGTCTCGTAACATCAAAATATATAATAAACGATTTATTATATCTATTGTATATGTTATATACTTTGAAAAAGGGATAAAAGAGTAAGATACCTCGTCGTTTGCTCGAGGGTTGTCTTCAAGTCGTTAATTTCGGTGGTCAACACAACATTTTTCTCCTGAGTCGTCATTAATTTATCGTTCAGTTGCTTCATTTGTCGCCATACTCGTATATACTCTACATTTTCCGCCACCTTCTCCTTTTGATTATTAGTCAAATGTGCCAACTCTTTCTCCAACTCCATTATACGACATGCCATATCTTTCTTCTGCGCCTCCAGTTTCTGCGAACAAAAGTTGGACGTTAAGCAGAAATTATGGCGCGTAACATTAATAACGAGCAAGCATTCGTGCGCATTCGTGAAGCTGTATAATCATCCGGGCGTGATATTAAATCGTGCAAAGAAACTCGTGCAATAACATTCTCCAATTTTACATCTCTTGTGCTATTTTACATCAAACTCGTTTCATTCTGCCTACACGAAATATAACATTGATTGTGCTGTGTGAATGAAGTAGATGAGGCAATATACGAAAGTGAACGTGTGCAAATATCTCGGGTTTATTCGGGTTGGTTTTACCTCGATTTTAACAAGGTAATTTCGCATGTCGTTATCATCGTCTCCTGCCCCGACGATGCACTGACAGGACGGTGCTCTCACGCGATTATTCTCGCTTCGACACGTCCTAAAGGGAGTCGATTCAGTATTTCAATGCGCCGCGACATAATGAGTCATAGTATATACATAGTATATACATGTAGCGCACATATACTTACACGAGCCCGGAAGACGATGGCCTAACGAGATTACGGCTGCGCGACGACGACCTGCCGCTCATCGTGTGACTCAACAATTGATTCCTCATCACGGCGATTTTCTCCTTCAGCTGAAACATTTAACACTATTTCGGAATATTCATTTTAAAATTAAATTTATGATCACAATCTTCCGCACGCGTTAATTTTTAAATGTAAATAAATTTTAACTAAATATTAATGACAGCAAAGCTCTCAGATATAAAATCAAGGATAAATTTAAAAAATAAGCCACTGTGAGCCACGCGGTTGTTGGGGCGTAATTGTACATTTAATAAATAATTTTATTTCGCCCCAACAACGGTGTGGCTCACATTGGCCGCGTTCAGCAGAAAAAGCAGCTTTGCAACTGTTGTAAGATTCGTTAATATGATTGGTTCTTGCCCTTGGTTCCTTCTGGATCTAAGTGTATAAACCAATCATGTTAAAGAATTTTACAACAGTTGCAAAGCTGCTTTTTCTGCTGAACGCAGCCATTGGCTCATTTTTTAAATAAATTTTAAATTTAATTATATTAAAAAATGTGAAATAATCTAACACTGTCTATGCCGTACAGAAATAATATAATAGAATATAAACGTCGTTTTCTTCCGACTGGAAGATCCCGTTATCACGTCACGAGTAAGAAAGAATCGCCGTTACTTGCAGGCAGTCTACCTTGGTATTCTCAAGCTCCAGAGCGGCCGTTTTATTCCTATCATCGACAATATCCAGCGCGAATCCACACGATCTTGGACCGGCCAATCTAATCAGCTTCGTCCCGAGCCGCTTGATCTTGTCCTCCTGGCAGTTGGATAATTTCTTCAAATTGCTCGCCTCGTCGAGTAAACGTAGATACTTGTCCTCCAGCTGATAGCGATCGAGCTTGCAAACGAGATGACGTTCCCTAGGATCTTTCGATATTTAATTATATTAAAACGTTATTCACACATGCACATTACGCGCAAAAGTTAATAGAAAATTTATGTAACAGTATTGTTTATCGATTTCAATTCTGGAACATCACGCAGAGAGAGATTTATGTTCGCGTTTGAGGCAACCACAGGAAATGCAGCTGCAAATCATAGAGGAGCGTCGAACAGCGTTGGCTGTAAATTATCAACTGGGATTAGATACTAGGGCAGATACAAATGCATACGAACCTATAGCACTGATGAACGTGTCCGCGCAGGAGCCTTCCTTCACGGGCAAGATGTCACGGTTCGGATCGTCTGCCATTTTCAATCGGAACCTCGACGCCTTGGAAGAGTATCGTCACCTGACGAAGAGTATCGTCTAAAGCTTCGAGACGACCTTGACTAGCACGCGAACGCTGAAAATTTGAGATGCAGCGTAGAATTAGCTATTTGCTCGCGAGATGCTGCAGATTGAAGAGACATAATTTGGGAAGAGACAACGCGAGACAAATGGAAACAATTCTTCTATTAGATCGTCGTTGTCCCTTAAGTTTACACAGAAAAAATGCTGTTGCTTCAATTAAAGTGTACGTCACGGGCTGCCACAAACATAAATAGTTCATTCATTGTATTATGATTGGACCAAATATCTAGATTATTCTTTTAATAATCTAAATATTTGGTCCAATCATAATGCAATTGAATGAACTATTTATGTTTGTGGCAGCCCGTGACGTAGACTTTAATTGAAGCAACAGCATTTTTTTCAGTGTAGTCTACAATGGCTGTAGTAAACCTTTAGCATTTTGTTCAAAACAAAATAATTTCTGACAAAATGCGTTTCCCGCGCTGCTTTAAGCTCTAAACTTAACAGTTGGGATCTGACCAACTCTTGAAGCTTAAGGATTGTGACTGAAACAGTACGGAAAATGCTTTTGGCCGAAAATTATTTAAAGACTAAGGCTTACTACAACCATTATAGACTAGGCCTTACAGTCCGCATTTACATTTGTAAAGTATCCTTCGCGCTGTTCTCGCCGAGACAACGATTAATTCTCCAATCATTTGCGCAAGAGTAATTAACATATCCGGTCGATTTTGTTCCATTGCCGACTTACGGACGGGAGAGTTCGAGTGATCGATAACTCTGCGATTCCGCGCTAATTTCAGTCTGTAATGAACGACGATTTATCATAGCAATTTATCATAGCGATATATTTTTTGATAACATATTAGTACTATCAAAAAATCACGCGCCGCTGATACCTTTTATCACTTATAAATAAAACTACATGCGAATAAAAATTACTACGCTTCTACATCTTCTCTTTCGCGCGAACCCGGTAAAAAATTTTTTATATATAAACATATATAAACATATATAATTATATACGAAATATGTCCATACATAAAATTGCCCATATATAATCATATAAAACTTTTCTATACATTTATATATGATTATATATGGGCAATTTTCTGTATGGACATATTTCATATATAATTATATTGTATGTTTATACATGTTCACACACATGTGTTTATATCTGTTTATATGTGTATGACAAATTTTTTACCGAGAAAAGATTTTAACGGGATATACCGGGTGGCGTTTGCATAAGTCGTACGCGAGTCGCGGAAGTAAATAGTAATTAGAGACACTACGTTAAGTACACAGTTATTATCGCGCGTGTGGAATTAAATAATAATATATTTTATTTTACATTAGAATTATAATGTTACAATGGACAGTATTATTTTTATAAATAACGTTACAGCGTACATTATTTTTATTTTACGCGTTATTTCGCTTTCTTCGCATCTGTAAATGGGAACCCAGATAGCACAGAGAATCGAAAAAGAATTCTTTTTTATGTCACCAATTCTGAATTCTTTTTTAGATACAAAAAGAATTCTTCTTAGAAAAAGAATTCTTTTGCATCTAAAAAAGAATTCAGAATTAGTGACATAAAAAAGAATTCTTTTTCGATTCTCTGTGCTATCTGGGAAGATAACGAGCGATTCTCGTTTAAGAATTATTCTGGGCGTATCCGAGTGACAATAGTTATCGCCGGTTATCATTCCCGCTGCCAGATTCGAGATAAACGCGGCATGCTATCTGCCAGAACCGTGTATCGTCCGTTTCCGCGCGGAACAAGAATTTTTCCAAGGGTGTGATTCATCCTCACTCAATATGAATCATCTCCGCATACAGCTTCAAAAGCAGCAGAAAAGATAAGAAATAACGAAGAAGGAAGTTAGAGCTTTATGAGAGAAAGATGAAAAAGAGTGCAAATTAGAAATGTGCACATTATGTAATTTTTCGATGTTTTAAAACATTCTTAACACACTGGCATAAAAAACTAAAAAAAATTTTTTTCACGAAAACAAAGCTTCCTCTATGAGGAAGCAAAAATACGCGACTCCTGTGAGAATTATACAAATTATTTGAAAATATTTTTCTTTTTCTTCTCTCTATCCCTTTCTCGAGAATTTTGCGTCAAATTAAAAAACCTAGGTTGAAACAAGAATTTAACACCGAGGTACATATATATTTTTTTCCGATGGCTAGTAAAATTATTCGCGCATTTCCTTTTCCGAACAACCCGAGTGCAAGACGAGCAATCTAGAAAATTAAAATGGAACGGAGCAAATAAGTTTATCGCGAGTATGCAAATGGACAGTTGCATCGACAGCGTAAAACTTGACATTCCACGTCAAATATTATATTTAGCCGTTCTAAATCAAATTTCGTTTTAAATTCGATTAATCTCAACGCAATCCAGTTATACCGATCGTTAGTCCCGGCGGAATGCTTTTCGAAAAGGCAAGCGTCGTTTCTATGAGGAAACGCGAACGAGCGGATAGACATCAAACGAGGAGGGAAAACGAATACATCGAGGCGCAATAAAGAAGAGATTAAACGTGTGGAAACTGTGCGGTGCTTCGGGAGAAAGAAGAACCTGGAAAAAAAGAACAGAAAGGGAAAAAAAGAGAGGAAGGAAAGACAGACACGCGCCCCGGTAAAAAATTTTTCATACATATAAACATATATAAACATATATAAACATACATAAACATATATAAACATATATAAACATACATAAACATATGTAAACATACATAAACATATGTAAACATACATAAACATATGTAAACATACATAAACATATGTAAACATACATAAACATATGTAAGCATATGTAAACATACATATATAAACATATATAAAACAAAATGAACAAGGAACACGGCCAAATGACGAGCAAAAATAATTGTTAAAAATTAAAAATAAATAGTTGTTTAATAAAATCTAAATTACATGATAATAACGACGAACGTTTCAACTTTACTAACAATAAGTCTTCTTCAGCGCAACACATAAACATATTTCATACATAATTATAATATATATGTTTATATGTGTTTATATATGTTTATATATGAAAAATTTTTTCCCGGGACGCTAGTCGGCGAGTTCGTCGGATCGCGTCACCTGGTATATCGGCACCGCCGTGAGCGACACCACGAGACGAGACGCGGAGCCACGATCCGTAGGAGAGACCAAGCACAACCTGACCCCGTCCGTGACCACCGCACCGTACCCTCGCTTTTGACATCGGCGGCGGTGGCGGCGGCGGCGGTGGCGGCGGAGTGTGCGTGCCAGTGGGAAAGGTAAGATGGCGGCGGACGGAGATGCGGTGATTCCGGATCAGGAAAAAGTGCGAATAGTCTCGGATTTTATATTGCACTCGCCGCCGGGCGAGTTCAACGAGGTGTTCAACGACGTGAGGGTCCTGCTGAACAACGACAACCTGTTGAAGGAGGGCGCGTCCGGGGCCTTCGCGCAGTACAACAAGGACCAGCTCACGCCTGTTAAGGTACATCATCATCATTGTCGTCGTCGTCGTCATCGTAGGCGGCCGCCGACGGTGCCGCGCACGCCGACTCCGGCTTCCCCGCGCCGCCTTACCCTCGCCGGACCTCGCGGTGAACGCGGCTCGCGCCCTTGGCGCCCTTTCGCGCGTTCGCCCTCTTTTCCTTTTTAAGTGTGTGTATCGATTCCGAAAGCCCGCGAGGCGCGACCACGGTGACCTTACACCGCTCCGTCTCTACCCGCATCGCGTTATCGGGGCCCTCCGGGACTCGTGCGCGGCTGACGTTTGCTCCGGGCATCGCCACGCGACGACATCCCCGTGGTTCTTACACTACCGGCTTGAACCGACCCGACACCTTCGCGTCAGGTTATAGAAATTTTGCTCTAGCTAGACAGTAGGTTCATCGCACTGCTTTCTAATTCGCGATTATCTCTTGATGTATGAACGAAGACTTCGTTTGCTTTCTCCTTTTCTCTTTTGCAATGGAACGTTACTTTGACATCTGTATATTTTGAAAACTATCGTAATTCAGCTGAGGTTAGGCATTCCATGTGCCAGGAACAGTGTCGCAGTGTCCTTCTTCACCTCCCTGTACTGCGAATAACTTATTTTACAATATAAAAAAATTCTAGGTTTACATTAGTCTTATTATCTCATAAAATTAATTTCATTCACTTTAGAAGGACCAAAATCCATGGTTGAAAAACGTAGCGATTCGCGATATATTAATTTAAATTAAATTTTCCAATAGTGTCGAAACAAATCTCTTCTGTGGTTTAATATTCACTGGCGAAGAATATTCCATCTCTTGTTTGTTTACATTAGTCTTCTTCTGTCAAATCATAAATGTGTGCAAAACTGTAGATTCCAATATATTAGCATAAAGAAAAATGGGCCTGTAAAATCAATAAAATACTAAAGCTCTATCCTTTTCTTCACGTGCAGATAGAGGGAAGTGACCACCCAGCACTCATAACGGAACACAATGACTTGGGTTCTCAGAGGTTTTATGACGCACGGAGTAAGCAAAGTTTTAAGTACGATCACCTGAGGAAGGAGGCGCAAGATTACGAATCTTATGAACCGGATCCCATAGCGGAACCTTGGAGGTCAGCTCTTCAAGAAGAGATAACGAATTATACTCAAAGTCATTATAGACATGGCGCTTGCTCAGTTTTTGGAAAATCCCTTGGAGGTAATTGTTACTTCGATCGATTGACTGTTTAAGTTAATTTGGAGGGTGCCGAGTAACAATTGATTTTTACGTAGGAAACATAACGCTAACAGCGTGCATAGAAGATCATCAGTTTCAACCTAAAAACTTCTGGAACGGCCGCTGGCGTTCAGTATGGACCGTCAGTTTCACCCCAAATTCGGGTAACGCCGAACTGAGAGGTAGCCTCAAAGTACAAGTACATTATTACGAGGACGGGAATGTACAATTGGTCAGTAGCAAAGACGTGAAGGAGACCCTGCCGATCTCCAATGAGAAGCAAACGGCAAAGGATTTGATACGGTTTGTCGAGGAATCCGAAAACGATTATCAAACGGCAATTTCCGAGAACTATCAAACGATGTCCGACACCACCTTTAAGGCATTGCGAAGGCAATTGCCAGTAATGCGAACAAAAATCGACTGGAACAAAATTGTGTCGTACAGTATTGGCAAAGAGCTTAAAAGTCAATAGAAATAGATTTTTTTATATAATATTAAAAGAAATAATTAAAAAAAGAAAAGCGCATTTTGCTGCATGAGTGAAGTCTGGAGGTGTGATGTGCATGGGAGCAAATTATAACACTACTAAATAATGTCTGACTAGAGATATTCGACTCATGCATGCCATTCAAGGTTCCTCTCGATTTCATATTGTATGTTGTTACAAGAAGCAATAAAACAAGGAGGTCAACACTTTTGGCGTTGTCAATTGTATCAAAAAATTAATTGAAAGTTAATAATTTCTCCAAATAATTCTACATAAGTTTGTCATAAAGTAACGTAACATTAAATGGCTTGCTAAACGTCATTATTTCTACAAACATGCTAATTCTTATAAAATCGAGAATCAATGTACGACGGTGGAACCTTTGTATAAATCATGCTGTTTCTTCGCTTTGATTCCAACCATCTTTCTTAAAATGATGTCCGTGATATTCGCATTGTGCAGCATAGTGCAAGATATAATCTTTAACTTTGGATAGACATAAAAGCGATAATAACTATCGAAGTAAAAGATCTATAAACTATTTAAATGGGGTAATGGGGATCCTTGTTCTTATGTTAAGTGATTGAACTGAAGTTGAATTCAATGTGTTGAATAGCTTGAGATTGTGAGACACAGATAGCGAAAATAAATTTAAACTATAATCATGTAGTTGTGAAATAATGAGCAGATGGAGGCAATTTTTCAACTGACATAAAATTTAGAAATTCTCGTGAATTTTATCAAAAATATAGTAACATCAGTGATATTTTATAATTGTTTATTTATATTTTTACTTATATATAATACTTTTTCTTTGAAGGAGGTGTGGTATATTTTATATATTATTACAATACGTAAGAAAAATTAATATACAATATATTATTCACTGACGTTATTATCTTGTTGATAATCGTTACAACTACAGCGATTTGCTCTAGCATAATTTATCTGTCACTTGATGGTTCACCCTGACTCAAAGCAAAATAATTTTAATCATTTTATTATAGGCAATCTATCCGGCAATTGAATATTAAAGAGTATGATATGTTGTTTACATTTTGTGTTATGAACATAACTGTGGAACGTGAATAGAGCCTGTATGAAAAATACTACATGATACAAAAAAAAGTTTTCTTACGGATGTGATGATGTGCGAATAAAGTAGCGAAATTGATAGTTTATGTCAGGTATAAGGAAGATCTTTAGACTGACTCATTTAAAAGGAAGACAAATCTGTAACGCTTAAGTCTTAGATCACTTTTAAAGCGACTCGATGACACATCTCGTGTATGTAAAGAATGTTCGGTTTAAAGAATGATATATATGTATATATATATCGTTTTTTATTCGAATTTTTTATTATATATATATATATACATACTTTCTGATTATTATGTTACTTATCGATACAACATGCTGGGGCCATGGGTGATATCAAACGCATAATATATCAAATGTAATACGAAGACATTAGATGTGTCTATCCATGATTTGTCAGCCCGGTACAGAACACCGTTAAGTGTTCATTACCGCGTTCAATACACAAAGTACGAGAAACAAGGAAACATAACTCTTAACAGATATTGGTGGGCAAGGCCTACTATTTTTATCCAACTTTACATTTCATAAAGGTATAAGTCTATATACATTTTTGTTAAAATGTATTGTTTTATAATAAGTATGTCTATTATATAATGGATACGTTGCAAAGTTTAATGAACTACTGAATGAAATAAATGTTAATCATTGCGCAACTTGGTTTCTAAATTAAATCACAATTAGTATAGCCATCACGAAAGAATTATTAATCGAGTTCGAAAGCAGAAGCGGGAAATCTCTTGGTGCTATCGCTTACTACACATTACACAGCCAGACGTTGTACGCGAAAACGGAAACTAACAAAGTACATAATATATTGTACATTGTAGAATGTAGCCTATAGCCTGCTGGAGCCTTAATCTGTTCACTTTACGTTGGGGAATGGGGTGGGTATGGAGATTGGGTCTCGGGGAATATACTATGTACATATGTTATTTGGATGAATGAATGCGACGATGCGCACCATCATTTGACTCTTAATACAATAGGATTCGAAACGTGTGTGTAATATTATTCATACTTTGTAAGTTACATCGTAATTCAAGGCATCATCTTTTCAGTCGCAGTACAGCTCTTCAAAGGGGAAAGAAAAGAAAAACGCATGTTCTTGCCATTGATACTTAAGGGTGGTTAAACAAAAGTACGTATGGATTAAATACGTTAAATTACCTGTTAGAATGCGAGGCGCGATAACGAAGTTACTCATGTAAATACAATCGCACATATGCTACTTGGAGTCGTTGTTTGTATTACGTATGTAAATTACAAAATGGAGCGTTGAGGTGTTTCGAATCTTGTCAAAACTCTACACGACATAGTTGCCTACGATATTGAAAACTAGGTATTACCTACAATCGAGTGTATCGTAACATAACAAAACGCATGTCCTTATGTAAAAATTTAAACACAAAATACATTTATCAGTTAAATTATGTATTATTGAATGTTATGATTGATTAAATAAAGTGATATGACACTTTATACTTGTGCTCTCGAGTCTGAAAATAATTCTCGTAGAAATGTGTTTTGCAAATTAATTCTGCCACATATTAAAAATTGATTATGTAACATTAGCTTCAATCTTACATAAAACAAGCAAAGAGTTCGTTGAATTATTTTAATGGACAACATTTCTGTTTTCTATACACACTAATATATCTATTATTTTCTTTTTTCCTTTTTTAGAGAGTTTTGAGTTTACATTTAAGTTCTTATTAATGTCAGATTCATACAGAGTACCGAGTAAAACTACACTAAAGTAGGCGTAAGACAATGTATCTCTATCAAGATTTAAGGAATATGAATGCGTCACTATAGATCTTTCTGTATAATATCGGATAAAAGATATACATATAATTAGAGGACAAAAAATATCTTATCTTTAAATATATCTTCTTATTTTAAACTATTATCACAAATGTGTCACAATGACTAAAATCTAATAGTTAGGCCCTGCGCACAATGGAGAAATATTAGATATTAGGAATAGGAATTAGAGTTTAAGAATCATGGTCTGTTCTTTTTGCTGCACTTCTGAACTAGTGCAATAATGTCCATTTCTACCAATGCAGATTAACTTTAATCTCAGTTTAATTCACTCTTCATCTTTTTCTAGTTCTAAGAATTAGAAAAAGATAAAGAGTAAGTTAAACTGAGATTAAAGTTAATCTGCATTGGTAGAAATGGCCATAAGTTAGAATGAAAGAAAATATATTTGTCTCATTCTAACTTATTGCACTAGTTCAGAAGTGCAGCCAAAAAGAACAGACCATCAGTTTCTTCAATGAACACTTAGATAAATAATAAGTTATGCTGTGTTTCGTATAACACATTTATGTCTTATATCTTATTAATATATCCATTGTGCGTTACGTTCAATATTCATTGAGAAAACAGAAATTCTGTATATTGTGGCATATTATGTGTGATTAATTTCAACATTTCTTCTCTTTACTGCATAACTTCACATACAATTGCTACATCGAGCCATAATTAAACAAGTTTAAGTGATGAAGCTGTGTTTTTTTAATACACGGTTTTGTTTGAGAGATGCATGCTTATTGTTATCATCACGCGTGTGTCGTTTTCGTTTCTGCGTAATGTGGATTTACTCGCGTAAACAAACGTGCTACTGTGAAACGCATCCACGTATGAATGTGTAGCGATCTAAGGAACCTCGACGAGACGGAAATACGTACCTCGGTCAAACCGCGCTAGCCATTACCCATTACTGAACACGGTGTAAGATGCAAAAGGTAAGTATCTCCGGGCACATGGTCACACGAGAAGGCGTCGCGAGGCTGCCTCGAGGAAATTTGATGTTTGCAGGCAGCCATCTATGTTTACACACCGGCCGTTGCCAAATGGCAACACAGAGTGGCACGTGACTGCGGATGCTGCTCCTTCCAGCTACACCTGCGCGCGTTAGGCGACGACTGCATATTCGTGTTTCGGAAACGGAAGCACTGCGTAGGATAGCTGTAATATCGCTTCTTCTTTTTTTACAGTTTCTTCTTTTCTTTTATTACGTATTTGACAACAAAACAAACATGATACATACGAAATGGGTCAGGAGCCGGGTCAGGGCACGTGGTGATTAGTGATCGCGGGCGACGCGGCCGCGCAGTGGCGCCATCTGTCGCGTTCGCGGGTACTATTGTCCCCGTGCCGCATAATTGCGTCCGATTGCAGCCACCCTGTACATTCACCGCCGCCATCTCCGCGACTTCGACGACAACGAGCGGAATATTTCGGAGCAGTGTGTTTACTTCCGTTGCCTCTTGCTTCCTGCGGACGGAACTCGGAGGTTATTTTCGCAAGAGATGGCTTACAACTTCCCCGGGGTACCGGCAACCGCTATGCCGCCCATGGGTGAGCGACGACCGATCTCTTTAATCGTTACTCCGTTTTGCCTTCCTCCAAATCGATCCCGTATCCGTCGTTCCGACGCCGTTTTTTCATCGATGTGCAATCCGTAGGCATGGGACCAATAGGTCCGCTAGGCCCCATAGCGGGACCACAGAGCTTTATGGAACTAGCGGGTCAAGGTTTCCCACCGCTGCCACCACCGCCCATACCACTGCCTGGCATGAACGACTCGCCCCTGGAGTTCAGTACGAATAAGAATCAGCCCCCGGTAGTCCGGGAAACCTCGGACGACAGCAGTGACAGAAGAAGCGATAAGAATGACAATAGAAGGGATCGGGAGAACAGGGATAGTCGCGAAGCACGAGACAACAACAGAAGGTGATAATCCATTTTCGTTTGTTCCGTTAAGACCATATGAAAAAGATGACGAATCGTATGAGTAAGGCTGCGTTCGGAAACCTCACCCTAGTGCCCCCATGTAGCATTTTATCCTTGTTGTTCACCGAATGTTAAACAAGGATAAAATGACACATGAGAGGCCTCGGGTGAGGTTCCGAACGCAGCCTAATTCTATAGCAATTATAGTTTTATAGAATCTGTCTGCGAATTTAGTTATAGCTTGTGCGTTATCTTGCAAAAGGTCGAGAGGAGAACGCAGCGACAGACGCGATAGAGATCGTGACAGGAGGGAGGAGAGGAACGACCGAGATCGAAGGGACGATCGGAGAGTCGAGGAGAGAAATAACGCTAATTCCTCTAAGAACAATAGCAATCATGCGAACAATTCTAACAACAACGAAGTTTTGTCGTCGACGAATACGAATAGTACACCGAACATAGGCACGCAGATGGAACCTGCCGCCGGTGTCTGGGGAATGGGAGTGGGTTATCCCATGATGGGTATGGGTCCTATGGGACCAATGGCACCTATGATGGGCGAGATGACATTGGGTCCGCACATGAGTCATACGCACGGTTATAATCCAATGGGTATGGGTATGATGTCGCATGACGGTAGTATGATAGGTGCTCAGATATTGGGCGCCGAGCAAATTATGACAGACGCAGCGCAAATAATGACCGCGAGTTTGCCACCGCCGCCGATGACGCCTCAGGGTACCAAAGAAATCATACACTGTAAGAGTTGCGTATTGTTTCCTCCAAACCCGAACGCTCCACCGCCTACTACGCGAGAGAGGCCACCGGGATGTAGAACAATTTTTGTGGGAGGTAAGCATTGCATCGAATCATAAAGAAGTTATTTGAGGATATAGATTTACATAATCGTATTGCTTATACAGGGTTGCCGGAAAATATTACCGAAGCTATAATACAGGAAATATTCGAACGGTGTGGAGAGATTACCACTTTGCGTCTTTCTAAGAAGAATTTCTGCCATATACGCTTTGTCTTGGAAGCTAGTGTCGATGCAGCGATTTATTTATCGGGCTATAGAGTAAGAATAGGATCCAGTGGAGAACCTGCAAATACCGGTAGACTGCATGTAGATTTCGCTCAGGTTTGTTACTTCTTGGAAATTATTTACCTAAACATATATAATTACCGTTATATAATTCAGTTCTACTTATACAGGGTGTTCAAAAAAATCATTCAATATTTATATGACAGATAGTACACACTCATACTGAGAAAAAAACCTTAGTAAACAGGTCTATATAATCGTTAATAATAATAATTTTAGGCTAGAGATGATCAATACGAATGGGAATGCAGACAACGACAATTGCAAAGAGAACAACGTCATAGAGAGAGAGTGGAAAAGGAGAGACAAAGGCCGCCATCGAGTCCGCCTCCGGTAGTGCATTATACGGACCACGAGGCATCAAATATCTGCGAAAAAATTAAACAAGATGATACGTTTATGAAAGCAGTACAAGTGAGTACATATATATATATATTTATATACGTACTTTCTAATTTGTAATTACGTCAAGTAATTTCTCTGTATTTTAATAATCCGATTTCCATAATCCCAACATGATTGTAGATCGTTGTAACGTGGTTAGAACGAGGAGATTGCATCAAGCGTAACGCCAACATCTTCTATTCCATGATACAATCAACGAATTCTCACGTGCGACGGCTCCTGACGGAGAAGGCTGCTTACGAGGAGGAGCTGCAAAAAGCCAAAGAATTAATGAAAGGAAGAATGCAAGGGCTCCTCATACAATGTACGTTTACACGCTTTCTTATTTTTCTATCTCTAAGATAGCTCCATACTATCGTACATATTTCGTGTGCGCTAAGAAAATCCGCATTGGCTGGTAAGTTTACTTTGGCATAAAATAGGCCCAACAACCAATAGAGGAAATCCTTATTTGGATATAGTAAACGCAGCAAAAATCGTGATTATCTCGTTTGTAATCGTAAAGTAACAACAGCGGTATCGCTGCATTCTTCACACTGTGTGTATGACGAATCCTTGTGCCACGTTTTGCGTTCCGATAAAAAGCAGAGATTTTTCTTATACCAGTTACGAAGGTACGTTACATCGTTACGTGATAATTAAGAATAACGATTCATGACATTAAGGTACGACAACCAATTACAATCAGGTACAAAGCCAAATCGAATGTTAAGCTTATCGATCTCGACGTATGATATTCCGAAAAACGGCTTTTGCATATCAAGTGATACGCTTGATGTAAAACCTACTCTTGATACATACGACGAAGTACTTCTCTGTCTCGTCACTAACTTTAGCAATCTCTCAAGTGTATTATGGCGAATTCGTCTATGAATTCTGTTTGTGGTCAATGCACGATTGGAGGCGGCTCGGTAGGAAGGATCAGTGATAGTAGGCGAGGATAAGGTGGGTGAAAAAATCCTATCTTCTCGGACTTAGGACTATCCAACAAAACCGATGAACGAAGGCGATTTATCGCAAATTCTATCTCATAGAGTCATAGTGTACTTGAAAGTTGCATGCTTGGCAATGCTAAGGAATAAGGGTGATGGGCTGGGCATCCATTGTTAAAAGATTATTTTGAACTGCAGATTGAAACTTATATAATTCTCTTTATATCAAATGTTCATATTATATGTATTGTATTATGCGATGAACGTTTAACAACGCACGAGATCATATTCGCTATTGTTCAAAATAGTCCTTAACATAGGAAGTCCGCGGATTGCAAGTCTTCGGGGTTACATTATCCGCAGTATGGTGGAAAGGCGAACAATCAGAGCGGAATGTTTGGTGAAATCAACTGTACGTTAGATTAGATGCGGTCCAACACTCGGCACAATCTACGTGAGACTCCGTGAGACTCCGTAGCTGTACATACGTACGAAAAACACGGTCCAATTGTTAAAGGAGGGCTCGAGATACCATTCCCGTTGAGGAAATATAACGATATATCTAAACGTTTAACATAACGAGTATGCATAATGAGTACTAAAAAGCATAGACGAAACTACCGAGCTTAGAGTTTCAAGAAAAAGGTATACAACGGAGGATTTGTTGTGTTTTTTTGTATGCAACATGCGACCACATGTCATCAACAGTCAGTCAGATCGAACGAGTCTTTACTGCGGCCAGCCACAAGAAGGTCTGGGATCACTTCACTAAGGCGCAGCGGAAGAACATCGAGATGTGGAAGAAACAATCCTCGGTATGTATGTAACGCACTCTCACATGCTGGTAGCGTGTCTTCTGTATATTTCCTCTTTCTCTTGCGTAACTTAAAGCAATCTCAGAATCTTCTCTGTCGCAATATGCTCGTCTGCGCGTTTGCACGATATCTCCAAAACACGCTCGTTTTGCAAATTGTATTTCTAAGGTACCACAGGTAAGTGATAATTTGAGGAAAGAATCAAATCGCCTGCTATAAAAAAGAAATCGGTCAGACACACGCTTCTCCTCGTGCGTTACAATTCGATACTTTATCGTGGAATGCCGTGACAGTATGGCAGATAAATCCTGTCGGGCAACACGTACAACATTAAGAACAACATATGGAACAGAAGGTAATACGAGATTAGCACTTTCGGATCGAAAAGCAACTACAGACTATCCAGCATGGATTTGCCTCACTTTTTCGAACAGCGTCACTCGATATACAATACTTATTATTTCTGTACTTCAGAGCTGCATCTCCTTCTTACGATCAGGTAAGCCCAAATCGTTCTGAAAAGACAAGCAAAAGTACTGGAAATATTTCCGTAATAAAAACTGAGATAAAATCCGTATGCGGTGTCACACCTAAACTCTGAATTACAGAAATGTACGAATCTACGTGTACATAAAAAAAATCGGTCCTTACATCAATAAAAAAAGAGAAAAAATAGAACCAGCCACATTTAGGGTTGTATTTAAATACCATTGTTTGAACGGCAAATAGGAAACTACATACTTTGCATGCATTTGTGTGAGAAAGCGACGGCTGCGGTTCGGAGCACTTAGTAATTTTTGCTATTCGTAATGACAGGAAATAAAAGCAGTACAACTGGAAGACAGTTTAATTGAAGGCGAGGGTGAGATGGATGTGTCGGATTCGGAGGAGGAACCTCAACGTAAGAAAACGCGCAATCAGTTGGATGGCAATCAAGAGGACGTTGAGAGACTGCAGAGTCTTAAAGAGGAGAACGACAGTCTGAGATGCCAGCTGGAAGCATACAAAAACGAAGTGTGTATTAATGCGAATCGATTTGGCGACGCCGGAATAATTTCTCGAAAAATTTCTAATTTACAAATTTTCGTAGGTCGATCTTTTGAAATCGGAAACGAAAACCGAGTTGGAGGGAAAGGAGAAACAAATGAAGATGCTGCAGCAAACGTTGAAGGGTATGCAAGAACAGTTGATGCAGTCGCGTAAGCAACAGGCGCAGGACGATCAGAAGATCAAGGACTTGACCATCAAGCTGAACGCCACAAAGAAGGAGGAGCCCAGAGAGAGCGAGATTATCACACTCGACAAGGACGATGATATTAGCGAGGAGCCACGCACACCAAAACAACACATTCTCACGTCCAGCTTCGTGCAAGTCACCCAGAAGGATGCCAAACTTATTGGTAACATAAGAATTCTAGAAACAATTGGAAAATGATTTTTAGGGCGGTATTCATAGTCCGTTCTTATTTTAAGATCGTCTTAAGACGCTAAAGCGGTGTCTACAATGAGATTTTAAGTCCTAAGACTTAACATATCGACCAATCACAGTTGAGTATTCTAAAAGTAAGACCGCAATTTTGATTGCGATTGTTCGATATGTTAAATCTTACGACTTAAAATCTCATTGTAGACACCGCTTAATACGGTTCTGTGATTGGTTTGACATCTTAAGATTGTACTTAAGACGATCTTAAATATAAGAATCGACTATGGGCGGTATTCATAGTCGGTTCTTATATTTAAGATCGTCTTAAGTACAATCTTAAGATGTCGTAAACCAATCACAGAGTCGTATTAGCGTCTTAAGACGTTACTTAAGACGGTCTTAAAATAAGAACCGACTATGAATACCGGCCTTAGACAATTTTACAATGTTAATTGTAACTTGCTAATATATGACACGTTGCAGGACTTATAGCGACGTTTCTGCACATCCATCCGTTCGGTGCAAGCGTGGATTATTTATGGTCCTATCTACAGAAAATGGAGCCTGGCATTAAGCCAAACGAAGTTGAAGTTTTAATGCAGCGTTTTCCACAGGTCTTCAAACAGGAATTGTTCGGCATTGGTGCGAATATGGAGAGACGCTGGCAATTTTCAGGTTTTAACGTTTATCGCAATCATTAAATCTAGATGACTGAATGTAAAAAAAAACTGTGAAAGTACATTTGTCTCGTTGTTCCTTTCTCTCTTTTTCAGCGTTATTGTCCGCGAGTGCAATTGAGATCTATCCGTGATAAGCGTATTAAAACGATGAAAAAAGTCCGATGTCGTTGTGAATTAATAAAATATCTTTACCGATTCTTAATTTTAACGATATAAACAAGTATTTCTTAATTTTTAGCATAATTTCGATCTCATTTTATTACTCTATAAAATATTATATCTAGCAACGATTGTATATATATATAAAACCCTGCTCGGGCACTAGATCGAATCGGGTGGGGCCCGTTTGACCACG